>JASAMX010010782.1:0-13509 GCA_030248175.1 Microlaimidae sp. YZB2_3 | reverse complement strand
CACGATATATTAGTTTCCAATACTAATCCGTGTAAAAACACTGCAAAAAAAAGTATAGCACCAAAAATATGATTTTAAACGATTAACATTTTTACCGCTTGATTAAAATAATGCTATCTTAAAAGGGATTGGTTAATATAACGTAGAAATTAGTAAGTTTCCTCGAATTTTTTAACGGAAAAGGATCCGCTCACTTAATTATTAATTTTACGATTTTTTTTGTTTATCAAAGGCCTATTAAAAAATTAGTGGAACTTTTGTCTTACAATAAAATTTTTCCGATAAAACTCCTGTTAAACGATAAATAAATATAGGTTTACATGAAGCAAGAATTTATAATATTTAATAAACATAATAAATTAAAAATTCAAAACAATAGTTTTAACTTCCAGTTTTTACTTTTATTTTAATTTTAACGCGATAGCGAGAAGGAAATTCCTTCTTCCACCAAACATTTTTCCATATTTTTTCTTATTTAACCATTTTAAGGGTGAAGAAAAAAGTGATTTATGGTTACTTTATAAATATAAGATTGTTTTAATTAAAAGATGAAACATGTTTTACATTCTTCTGTCCTTCCTTAATTTGTTTTTTAAACGAAAGTGCGAATTTCACACTTAAAAAAAATAAAATAAAGTGTTACAAAAACTCAAACTCCTTAGCAAAAAATTTTACACACTTAAGGATTTAAATTAATTTTAAATTTAATTTTACACTAAAGGATTTAAAGTCAGTGCACACACAAGCAATTTCTGGCATCTTAATTCCATAGAAATCATCAGCGCCTTTGGAGTGGTTTTTTGCGAAGTAATTTTGTTTTAACAATATCGAAGAATTTCCAATATTTCGACCAAAATATCCTCACAAGTTTGTTATATTTAGAACAAAATCAAAGGAAACGTCGCGTTATAAACTTTAAAACTATAAAAACGTTGTTGTTGTTTTTATGAAACAATTTTCAAAATAAAACATTTCTAATAAAAGATTATTATAAAACTTAATACAAATCATGCTAGAGTACGAAAAAACAAATTTGAAATTTTGCCTAATTTCCAATAGTATTAAATGAATACAGCCATATTAAAAAATATTGTTAAGTTGTAGTTTTGCATTTGGTGTGTTTTTTTGCTGTTATTCTAGTATTACTAATTGGAAAACTTCTTTGTTCAGAAAAAACCTTTTGGTATATAAAAAATAACTTTGACCACTTTTACTTTGACTTTAACTTAAAAAAATATTGCTTTTTTAAATTTCGAATTTGGTAATTATAAAAAAGTTCTACAGAACACCACACACCGAACATCATTTTTGGTACATCGTGTTTAGAGTATATGATGTTTGTTTTTTAGAACTTTATTTATTTTATTTATTTATTATATTTATTGATTTATTTATTTATTTATTTATTTATTTATTTATTTATTTATTTATTTATTTATTGATTTATTTATTTATTTATTTATTTATTTATTTATTTATTTATTTATTTATTTATTTATTTATTTATTTATTTATTTATTAGTTATTTATTTATTTATTTATTTATTTATTTATTTATTTATTTATTTATTTATTTATTTATTTATTTATTTATTTATTTATTTATTTATTTATTTATTTCTAACAGCCAACGAATATAACATGATAAATTAGAAAACCGATCACGGTAATAATATATAACAAATTAAACAAATAAACATCATATATGGAGTAAAAATTAAAGGTTATTAGAAACTGACACAAATGCCTAAAGATTAGGCACTAATATGAGTCAACCCTAAGCTTTTTTGAATTTAATTATTGGAGTGGCTAATATTTCTTCCTCTGAAAGCTTATTCCATTTTAAAACAATTCTGTTCGAAAAAAGAACTTATGAACGTTTATTCTATTTTTTGAACTTTTAATTTTAAAGAATGACCTCTAGTGGGATTATGATTAAAAGAAGAAAGCTCATTAGGTTCAATTGGTGTTTTTCTGTGAATTATTTTATAACACTTGTAAGATCAATAATGTTGCGACAATCACTAAGTTTATGTAATTTAAAAATTCGCAATCTTTTCTCATAGTCAGCGTAACGCATATCACATTTTTAAACAATCTACGCGTAAAATTACGCTGAACACGCTCAATTAGAGAAATGTCTTATTTTAAATAAGGATTCCATAGTACACTTCCATATTCTAAAATTGGACGAACGTAAATGACATATGCCTTCAGCACGGATTGGCTGCCTTGAGAATTAAATGTTCTAAAAATTAAAGATAAAATTCTAGCGGCTCTTTTTGAAATGGCGGCGTATTGGTCGGAAAATTTTAATGTGTCTGAGACAAAAATTAAAAAATATCTTTAACTAAATTTGAAACTTATTTGCAATATGTATCTTACACTTATTTTCCGATAACTGAAATTGCCAATTTTTGGACCATTCTGCATTCAAGATCTTTTTGTAAAAGCATAGGTTTTTCATTTTTTTCGTCAGAAGAATAGCTGATATAAACCTTTGCGTCGTCAGAAAACATTTTTGTATTTGCATGTTTGACGCAGTCTGCTAAGTCATTGATGTAAATAAAAATAGAAACGGCCTTAAAACAGAACCTTGAGGAACTGAACTGGTAATATCAAATGAAGATCAAATGAAGAGGATCCTTGGTCATTAACTATTACTTCGAAACTTCGTCCAGTCAAAAAAGACTCAATACATTTAAGAAATTTTCCAGTTACTACATACCTTTCTAATTTATACAAAAGTTTTTCGTGCGAAATTATAACTTTGTGTAAAATACAAAACTTTGTTATAATTACAAAATTTAAAGATGCAAAATGTCTTTTATATAAGTAGTTTGCTCCTTTTTGAAACTTAATTTTCTAACTGGTAATACCAGAATAACATCAAAGAAAAAAACACCAAATGTAAAATCGTAGATTAAAAATATTTTTTTAAATAGCAATATTAATTTAATACCTTTCGAACTTAAGCCAAATTTGAGACTTAAGTTTTTGGTACCCTAGCGCGGTTTTTGTAAAATTTTGTTAAAACCCGTAGAGTAAAAATACTTTATTTTGAAAGGTGATGCATAAAAAGTAACATTCGTTTTAAAACAATTAGTATATTACATTTTTATTAAAAAAAACAAAATGGTAACCTACTTATTTTTTATAAAAGCAAAAAAAGTTAAATAAAATACTTTTAATTTTTATTTGTTCACGAATTTAATATGCTAAAAACTAGCAGGCTACATTTGGTACTTTTTAACAGCGTTTAAATTTAAACAAAAAAACAATATGCACAACGAAACTTAAATTTTTTATTATTGTGTTAACATTATTATTGTGTTAAACTTTTTTATTATTATTATTGTTTTCTTAAAGGTGCCGTACGGAGTCAAATTTTTTGTCTTTAATTTTTATGATTTTTTGAGAAAATTTTACCCCTGGCTCCAATAGCCCTTAAAAATTTTGTCATCAAAATATCTCCAGTGGTTCAGGAGACATGACCCTCCAAAAATAGCGTTTGTGTATTTAGTGAAAAAATCGAGGGTGTTTTGTACGAGAAACGCAATATCTCGACAAAAACTGCACCAATCTTAACAATCAAGATATTAAATTAAAGTAAAAAGCAGCTATTTTTAAATGCTCTTTTGTAACTTCAATGGTTATACCAAAAATTTATAATGCTATATATATATATATATATATATATATATTTGGTTATGCCCATTGAGCAATCTTAAGTATCGAATTATCCAAAAACGTATTACTACCTTTAAGTATATTGTGTTTTTTTAGAGTTTTATGATTGCACACACATATACATTTTATAAGTTTCTACAAAATTTATAATATTTTATGATTTAACTTTTCATTTATAATCTAATTTCATATAATTTTTTGCAATGTATTAAATGTTGCTTTAAAAACCGTTGAAATCATTGTCCCAAGTTCAATATTACATACATATTTTAAATTCATCAGTCATCAGGGGTTTTGGCCTTTTGCACAAAATATCAATATTCAAAAAACAATGTACATTCAAAAATTCTAAAAACAATTTTTTAGCATACGAAACAATTCAATTTATATTGATGTATAAAATTAACCATCTTTTTGAAAAAATATGCATTAAATATTTAACTGTGTCCTATACCTACTATGTGTAACTATACCTACACGTCAGTTTTTTTGATTTTAGTGATGTGCCCCGAAGCTCTAAGCTCAGAAGCAACCCCCAGAGCTCCGAAGGTCCGGAGCTCCGCTCTATTTTTTCACTAAATTGATAAATAACTAGTGAGTGATGCCCCAGATTATTTTGTCAAATTTTTTTTTAAATTAAAATTTTTTCAAACCTTATTTATAACGTTAATTTTAATGTTAATTTTAGACTTAAGAGTGGAGACTTATGACTTACGGCCCGCTTCACAGCATAACTTAAAACTTAAGATTTTACGCTTAAGACTTATGATTTTAGACTTAAGAATTGAATCATGTTATAATTTGACTTTAGACTTTAGTTAAATCTTTTTTTCTTAAAGATTAAAAACAAGTATTTTTTATGAAAAATGAAAGTTTTTAAAACAAAACGACAAAATAAACTTTGTTTTAAAACTTTTAGTCAGAAAATTGGAAAAAAAAAACAAAATTTTGTCATAAATCTAAGAAAAAAATTATACACTCAACAAAACTGCGAAATTAAAAAAAATTGTTTTTTATAATTTTGGTCTGGTCCCATTTAAATAGGTCCCATTAAAATGGGACCCATTTAAATGTGATCCCATTTAAATAGGTCCCATTTAAATGGAATCCCATTTAAATGGGATCCCATTTAAATAAGTCCCATTTAAATGGGACATATTAAAATAAGATCCCATTTAAATGGAACGGGACACATTTAAATGGGATCCCATTTAAATGGGACTTATTTAAATGGGATCCCATTTAAATGGGACCAAAATCCAAAGGTCCCATTTAAATGGGACCAGGTCCCATTTAAATGGGACCGTTTTTTACAAGCAGTTTGTTCTAAGTGTCTCATTTTTCCTTTATTATATATTTTTGATAAAACTAAGAGTTGTTTAATTCTTTTTAATAAAAACTAATAATTTATGAATTAATTTTAAAGGAAGTGATTGTTTTTGAGGGCCCTTATTAAAAAAAATTAAAAAGTTAATTTATTTCGCATAAAACAGGATACGCAAGGCCGATGTAAATCAGCACTAATTGCGCAACCATATACTACATATAACAATATTAACAAAGAATATTATAACAATGCAGTGTGTCACAGCGGGGACTCGATCCAGGGACCTTCAGTATGCAAGACGTAAAATCTGCCACTGCGCCACAGGGCCATTACACACCCTATTAGGGCTATTTAAGGCCCTAACTAGTAGGGCGCGCCCTAGTAAGACTAGTAAATGTGTGTGTCTGAGCAATAAATGAAGTCACATATTTTTTTCTTTATTATTATGTTATATATTTTTGGTAAAACCTGCTTCTTTCTAGGAATTTAGAATTCCCATCCCAAGTTGTAGACCCAATTTCGCAGATTTCATATTCATTTTAGAAAAATTCTTGTTATTTTTTAAGCTCGTACTTGCTTGTGCATATTTTTTGTAATCGTGAAGAACGCTTATATTTTTATCTTAACGCCTTTTGAAAAAATTTTAAAGTTTTTTCAGTGTGTTTTTTTATAAATACTGCGAAATTGACATTTTTTAACAATTCTTAGTTTTTTTAAAAATTTTTTACGAACCTTAACATTTTGTTTTTATAAATAATAAAATCGCTAAAAAATCCTCGCTTTGACCAATTAAATAGAAAAATAAGTTTTTAGTTAAAGATTAAAGTTAAATTTAATGTTTTTATCTAAATTTTTTGAAAATCAGTCAATTTTTTAACACTTAAATTATTGGATTTACAAAAATATTGGTATATTTGTAATATTTATAAAACAACGCCCGAATTTTTAAGGTAGAACGCCACAGTTATGACGAATTTTACTTAAAGTTAGATATCGTCTTAGATATTAATTTTTGTCTGACAAAAGTATAGTGCAATCGAAAGCTCAGATTATGATGTAGATAACGGTAATAATTTCATAGTTTACCAGTTGTTCTATTTTGAGATATATTTCAATGAATCTAAAGCTCAAGTTTTTGACCATTTAAAAAATTTGATTCGCTAAGTTTTTTTCCGCTATTTTATAGAAAGTTAAAGAAAAATAGGGGGCAACTTTTAGATGTGGTTTGGAGTAAAACCTAATTCAAAACTTTAAAAAAATTAAAAAAATCGATGTTTTAAAAGAAAAATCAAATAAAAAAATCCTGAATTAGTTTTTTTAATCAAATACAATTCAAAGTATTGATTAGACTTGTGTCTAACTATTTCAAAACTTTCATTAAAATCTAAGAAAATCATTTTTTTTTAATTTTCGTTTAATATTTTTTTAATTGACGCCGAGAAACTACATTTTAAACCGTTTCTTTAAAAGTAGCTTTTAAGTGAGAAGTTTCATCTGACCCAGTATCCGAGTGGTTAGTAGGTCGGGCCTGGATCCTCGGATCCTTGGAATCGAACTTTCGCTGGGCTACATTTTAAAGGTCGAAAAAAATTTTTTTTTAATTTTTAGCTTTTTAAATGAAAAAAGTGTTTTATTATTCAAGATACGCTAAATCGAAAATGAAAAAATAGAATATTTTTGATAATAAAATTTATTAATGTTTTGTATTTTTGACATGTATTTTATTGATGTTATTTGACGATTGTGGACGATAACAATTTTTTACAGAAAAATGAATGTCAAAAATTGAATCAGTAGGTCTAATTACTTTAGTAAAAATTAAGTAGTAAGGATCTGCCGTCAAAATCTAACTGTAGTGTTCTACCTTAAGGTGGAACGATACAGTTAGGATACCCTGTCATTTTTTGTGTATAACTCGTGCCGTACGTGACGGACAGAAGCAAACTATATGTTGGGAGAAAGGGTATTTTTTCCGGTCACTTCGGTATCCTTAACATTTTTGGTGGACTATTTCACGCCGAGATATGCTTCGTTGAAAAAAGGCATTTTAAAACAGTTTTTCCCAATTTAACAGAACCAGAGTTAATATTACGTAATAAAAATTTAACTTAAGTTAGATACACCAAATGTACATGCCCACAAAAATTTTCAGCGAAATCCCTACTATTGAAGTTTTTTAATTTTGTTTTATTGCTAAAATTGTTGGAATAAAAAATAAAAAGAAGTGATAGTAGAGATTTCGTTAAAAACTTAAAAACTTGCTCAGAATTATAGTCCAACTGCTGTGTTAAAAGTTGGGAACAAACTAATTTCTATCAAATGACTAAACTTTCATTTATATTTTTTGATTTGACGTCGGGAAACTACATTTAGAAACGTTTGTTTAAAAGGCCCTTTTAAGCGAGAAATCAGACGGAGCAGTAGACAAGTGGATAGAGCGTCGAACTCGGAATCCTGGAGCTCTAGGTTCAAGTCTCACTGGGCAATATTTTTAATCTCACAAAATGTTTTTTTTTAATTTTTAACTTTTTAATTAAAAAAAGCGTTCATTATTCAATACTGTATTCAACCCCGAGTACGTGTTTTGAGGTGGTTTTGAGGTAAAACCGCTATATAGTCAGAATGCCCCCCAAGGGAGGGGGTTCCAACCCCCCTAGTGCCCCCGGGGGTCGAATTAAAAAATGGAGGTCGGATTCGTCATTTTGCGTCTCTCCGTTCAGTTACGTATTGCTATACCTGTAAATCATCATAAATCAGTCTCGCTAATAGATGGGTTGATAAAGCTTGCAGGAAATCAGCTAAAAGCTCAAAAGAGGTTTGTGTCACAAATCATTATTTCTATGTTCCCCGCAACGAACAACTCATTTTAATGAAAAACCGATTTATTGTAATTTGGAATGGCTGAGCTGCCAAAAAGTCCAATGTTTAATGTCATAATTGAGAGTTAATAGGCTTTGTATTAAAATAATAATATGATAAAATTTCTATATAAGTTGTGATTTGCAAAAACAATTTCTTAATTTTAAAATTTAGTTGAATTCCATTTTCAAAACAATATAATAATTTTAAAAAGATTTAAATAAGTAGTCTTTCTAAATTTATAAACTATTTTTTTATTATTTTCAGTTTGAATCGGAAAAACACGAAGATTTTGGCTACCTAGTTTTTTCTACGAAATCTCTTTAAGTAAAGTTTGTGTGTTTATTTTTTAATTAATAGATTGATTGGGGTCTTTTAAAAATAAATATTTTGTAAAAAGCCTAATGAATGCTTGTATTGGTATATTTTATAGTTACGTTCTTTATGATATTTTTATTTATGTTTCCTGTTTTCGAAAATTTTATTTTCAATAATAAAAATATCAAAATTTGGCACATAAAATTACTTGTTGATTGTGTAATTGTTTTTTTAAAAATATCACTTATTTTAAATTAATCAGCCCTAAAATTAGAATCAATATACAAAATTATAATCAAAAACTTTTAAATATGTCACAATTACGCTGGGGAAAGAAATCGACAAAAGCCCATTGAAGTTACTAGGTTATTTACCTTGGGAGAAGAAATAGACGAACGACCGATTGGAATTCCTGGGTTTTTGGGTGGTCCAATTAGCGGACCCATCATTGGTAAATCTGATTTATCCGCTAAAATTTTATTCAATATAAGAAGATAAAATATCCTTACAGCAATTTAATTGAAATCATAAAAAATAAAAATTCCAATTTCAAAATAATAAATAACACTATAACTCAAAAAAATAAAGTAAATTTTTGACGGAAATTTTGCGACGAAAATCACGGTTTAAAAAAAATATTTGTTTAAAAAACAAAGAAAAATATGTAATTCTCAAAAAAAAAACAAAATAATTAAGTCAATACCGAAACTGTAAGTTTTAGTATAAGTTTAAAAATTTCCCATGATAATAACAGCTGCAGTTTGGCTATTTTTGATTTAAAACCGTAAAATTTTAACTAACCAATTTTCTCTTGGGTTTTTCGCTGAGCGAAACAAAATCTCCAGAGTCAAAGTGCATCAACAAAGCTGCAGATGTCTGCGGCCATGAGATTGTCCGCTTTGCGCTTGTGATATCGGTGCAAACCCGACTTGCTTAAACTCGGTGATAAAAATATTGTAACAGCTAAAATGGGAGTTCATTTAATAGAGAGAAATTTTTAAAATTCTTAAAAATACTAGTGTATTAACAATAATGCATTAATGTCTGACTATGTGTTAAACAGTTCTTTTAATTATATGTTGAAAATTCCACAGTGTATATTTTTCATAATGTTAAAAATCTACTGTGGATTACTCATCAAGTTTGTAGAATACACGTTTCTGTTTGTGTTTTTTTGTTGCTTTGAGAGCTGATGTACTTGATGGGGTTTTCTAGATGTTGTTTGTTTTTTTTTTTGTTATTATTTTTAATGTGAATAGAGATTTTTATTTTTTATAGAGAGTATTTAAATTTATGAATTTATAGAGATTTATTTTTCTATTGTTTGTTTGATGATATTGTGGATTGAATTTGAGAATTTTGATTTGATTTTGGTGAATCGATAGGGTTTTTGTGGTGGTTTTTTGTTGATTTGGACATTTATGTTGGATTTGGATTTTGAGATTTGAAAATTACGGAATTTTGCTTTAAATGTTTATTTTATATGAAAAAATATATGGACTGTTTAATATAAAACTTAATAATAATTATTCTAGCAAAAGACGAAACAAAGTTTTGAAAAAAAGCCTTATATTAAATGGAATAGTATAAAGCTACATAAGTCTAAAAACTAAATGCCAGAAAAGACTGAAACAAGTCTCTTTAAAACCTTTAAATTAATAACAGATTTTGTGAAATTTTCAGAAAAACAAAACCGAATAAAAACAATACGTGTAAAAGCTTTAGTTTGCGTTTTTTAACCATTAATAAAACTTAATTCACATAAATTTCTCTCAAAGTGGATAACTTTTACATGAGTTAACCAGCTGTAAATACCACAGTATTAGTTAAGTCACACGTCGTCAAAACGATACAAAAAAGTATAACGCAAGCGTCACAGTAACCATGAAAAATTTCTGTCAAAATAAGTTATCGCATTGCGCATTAAATTTTGTAATTTATCATTATTTTCGTATAAAGCAAAACGTACCGCCATATTAACGGCTTTTTAAAATCAAATATCAAGTTTAAGTCCGAAAAACATTGAAAAATTCAGATTTAATATAAGGCGACTTTTAATTTAACAAATACATTGACAGCTAATTTGTTTTATGTAATAAATAGAAACATTAAAGAAAAAGTCGCCTTATATTAAATCTGAATTTTTCAATGTTTTTCGGACTTAAAACTTGATATTTGATTTTAAAAAGCCGTTAATATGGCGGTACGTTTTGCTTTATACGAAAATAATGATAAATTACAAAATTTAATGCGCAATGCGATAACTTATTTTGACAGAAATTTTTCATGGTTACTGTGACGCTTGCGTTATACTTTTTTGTATGGTTTTGACGACGTGTGACTTAACTAATACTGTGGTATTTACAGCTGGTTAACTCATGTAAAAGTTATCCACTTTGAGAGAAATTTATGTGAATTAAGTTTTATTATTAGTTAAAAAACGCAAACTAAAGCTTTTACAAGTATTGTTTTTATTCGGTTTTGTTTTTCTAAAAATTTCACAAAATCTGTTATTAATTTACAGGTTTTAAAGAGACTTGTTTCAGTCTTTTCTGGCATTTAGTTTTTAGACTTATGTAGCTTTATACTATTCCATTTAATATAAGGCTTTTTTTCGAAACTTTGTTTCGTCTTTTGCTAGAATTTCCGCCTTTTAATGCATTGAATTCAATGTCATTTATTAAAGATATATTACATTAAAAAATTTACTCGTTTTAAAAGAAACGTCATGGTCTCCTCATGATATGAATACAATTATTTTCATATCCAAAACTTCAATGTAATTTTAAGCAGTATACTATACAAAAATTAAGTCTGGGTAACTCCGTAAAATTGTATGGAACCTGAAAGAACCATATAAAATAGTGTGTTTTTCTTCTGTTTAAATTTTTTTAGTTAGACCTGATTTAACCACTTTTTTGGAAATTAGCTTTATTTGAACTTTTGTTTTGTGCTTGATTTTTCTGGATTGATGGTTTATTTTTAAACAACAAAACCACACCATTGTAAATGGTTTTTCCAGGTTCCATACAATTTTACGAGGTTACCCAGACTAGTCTTTTCTCGCATTAAATTTTTGGAGTGATTGTAGCTTCATAGTATTCCATATAAAAAAAGAGTTTTTTTCTGTTTCGATTTTGATAAATTTTCGTCTATTGAAACATTGTACCCCGCAGCGCTCACACGTCACCCAAGATTTATTTCATTTTATTTTTTTAAATATTTTTATTGTTGCCATATGGCTGCTAATTAGTGGTAAGGGTTTTTTTTCGCTCTTCCCGTTGAAAATTAGTAATTTTTATAAAAAGGTAAGGAATTATAATTTAAACCAAAAAATAACCACAAGAGAATGTGTATTACTGAATGAAGTTACTTAATATGTAATTCAGTAAGGAAAAAAGTGTCACACAAGTACCCCAGTACCTAATCCGTAACTTAAAAAAAAACTGGTCGTTTTTCACATGAACAGAGGTTTAGCTACGGGCAATAGAGCATATACGAGAACAAAATTCCGGTGAGGGGGCAATTTAGTATCTACGTGCAAAAAATCAGCTCCAAATATTTACCACAGGAAAAAATTTTTGGGGGACCCCAAAAAAAAAAAAAAAAACAAAAAAAAGTTAAACAAATTAAGCTTATTAGTATGAACTTCAGGTATGTTTGGCAAAAGTTTTTAGGTTTTTAATATCAGAAATATATGGGTAATATTTTAGTTATGTAAAATGTTTAGATTTTTAATTGGCTAAAAAACTATTAAAGGTTTTGTTGATTTCGATGATGCCATCAACAACGGTTAACCGCGCAGTGACTTAACCCGTTTAATATAAGGGAAAGAGCGCTCCGCGCTCTTCCCTGATTATTTGACACACAATCGGATATTATCTTTATGCATATTCTAGTCATTATGCGAGTGCGCAGTCAGTCCTTAAATTTTTAACGTAAATAAGATTGAGGTCATATTTTATTTCAATTTATATTAAAAAAACAGTAACATATCTCGATATAATTTTGAACCCAATAACCAAGTTATTTTTACAGTTTTTAATGATTACAAACAAAGGTCGTATTTAATTGATTTTGCTGTTTTAAAAGTTTTAATAAAAATGATGCAGTTTTCATTAACAAAAATCAGTGCTTCTTACTTATAAACTAGCTTTAAAAGTATTTTTATGAGTTAAATATTTTTTGAAAATTCATAGTGTTTTTTTGGAATATTTCCTAATATTTACTGATAATTCAAACGCGCCGGTTTGCTTCAAAATAATGTTAAAGTTATAAAATTTTGCTTTTACTTGCTAATATCCAAGACCCAACACCGAAAGCCCAGTGCAGCCAGTTGAAAAATTTTCTTCTACTGCTATCCGGTGGTGGGCGAAGCCAAGCCATGAGCGGCTGGACCAGGGCCCCTGCCGTACAAGCCACGCCCAGAATAGTGTGCAAATACAAAGCGTAGTCCTTCAATAATTTTATTTCACGTTAGAATTTTAATCACAATTTTTTGGAATCCACTAAAAATGTGAGCAGTCCTAAATTTATGTTAACATAATATTATTTGTCTTCGGTAATAAGATTTTTTTTTCAATATAAAAATAATTTGAAACCTTAAAATGATAACTAACTCTATTAAAAATAATATTATTTTAAGTGTAAAAAAATTTTAGAAAGCATTTGCACATACATGATTGTTGCATCTGTGAGTACAAGTTTTAAAGTCTCCCGCCTGAACAAACACAACAATGAAACTGACCACTTGAAGAACTAGAGATATCACAAGCAGATCACGGTGAAGCTAAAATATTTAAAAACTAAAAACTATCGTTTATGTTTTCACAAACAAACAACTATATATATAATACGGGTGTCATTAGTACTAAAGCTAAGGCTAAAGTGCTTTAGTACTAAAGGCTTTTGTGGGCTTAGTGCTGAAGTGGCTAAACTAAAATCAGCTGGCAAAAGCTCGACTAAAGGTATAGGCCCGGAAAAACGTTAGCTTTGGCCAGGAAAATGACAAATTACCAAAAAATAGTAATTGTTTCCACCAATCAAAAATATTACTATTTAATGAGATTTCTATCAATGAAAAGGGGGGCAAGGTGAATCCCTCTTTAATCTCAAAATTTTGAACCCCCCTCCTAACTAAAAATCGAGTTCTCTCCACAAAGTTTTTAATTTTTTTAACCTGACTCCCCAGCAGAATTTTATATCAGACGCTTCTGAAGTATTTTGTTCTTTGAAACCGGAAACACCTTTACCTCTCTATTCCAGAATTCAAAATTTCTATTGATCCGTAGCACGAACTGAACGAAGAGCAACAT
>JASAMX010010781.1:0-14272 GCA_030248175.1 Microlaimidae sp. YZB2_3 | reverse complement strand
TATGTTCATAGTAGTTCTCGTTCAGTTACATCTGCTGGCAGGATCATCCCTACTTGTGGCTCTAAAGACCCCGTACCATATTTAGCAGTTCTTGGGAAATATGTTCTTTTAAAAATCAACAGCGCATAATTCATTTTTTAGGATGTGATTAAAATATCTTAATAGTTTATATCGGTAGCGGAATTGCCCAAGTAAAAAAATATACTATTCTTTAATAGCATATCTCAACAAACAAGTAAAAAACTTTGTGTGTGTGTGTGTGTGTGTGTGTGTGTGTGTGTGTGTGTGTGTGTGTGTGTGTGTGTGTGTGTGTGTGTGTGTGTGTGTGTGTGTGTGTGTGTGTGTGTGTGTGTGTGTGTGTGTGTGTGTGTGTGTGTGTGTGTGTGTGTGTGTGTGTGTGTGTGTGTGTGTGTGTGTGTGTGTGTGTGTCTGTCTGTCTGTCTGTCTGTCTGTCTGTCTGTGTGTGTTCCCTAACTCCTTCCTAACCACGCAACGGATTAAGGTGATTAAGGTATCGTTAGAAAGCTTATACCCCAGGGAAATCGTAAGGTGGTTGAAATTTTGAAACAACTTACATGGTCATCTTTATACTGGACAACGCGTTTTCACCAAAGGGAGGACCCTATGAATTTTGTAACTTAGAAATTTTTTTTTGCTAGAAATTGGCTTAAACTTATTGGTAAGAGTAACAAGCCAATGTAAAACCAGAATATTATGTTTTTTGGGAAAAAAACATGGACATCTTTATACTGGACAACGTTTTTTCACTAAAGAAAGGCAGGACCTTGCTCTCCAACCACAAAAGGAATCGGCCTAAATGAAATATCATTGCAAAACTTAAAATCCGGGGAATGTCATAAAAAGGTTGAAATTTAGAAAAACTTCGCATGGACATCTTTAGCCTGGACAACACATTTTCACAAAAGGAGAAAACCTATGGACTTTGGAAATTGAAATTTTTTGTCTCTAAATTGACTCGAACTAATTGATAAGAATAAGTAGCCAATGTAAAATCAGAATGGAATGTTTTTTGGTAAGATTAACATAGACATTTTATTACTGGACAACGTTTTTTCATTAAAAGGGGGAATGACATTTCTCTCCAGCCAAAAGACAGACTGGGCTAAATGAGATATCATTGCAAAGCGTACAGGTCGGGGAATGTTAATAAGGTGCTGAAATTTAAAAAAATCCTATGGACATCCCTAGGCTGGACAACGCATTAGCACAAAAATGGGGACCCTATGGACTTTGGAAGTTGAAAAATTTTTTGTCGTTAAATTGGCTTAAACTTATTGGTTAAAGAATTATTCAATTAAAAGCCAAAATAT
Organism: Microlaimidae sp. YZB2_3; assembly: GCA_030248175.1. Classification (NCBI taxonomy): domain Eukaryota; kingdom Metazoa; phylum Nematoda; class Chromadorea; order Desmodorida; family Microlaimidae; species Microlaimidae sp. YZB2_3. The sequence goes on along the minus strand of JASAMX010010781.1, from coordinate 12,941 downwards.
TATGTTTTTTTGGAAAGATAAACATGAACATCTTTATACTGGACAACGCATTTTCTTCATCAAAAGGGGGATCGACCCTTTTCCCCAATCGCAGAATAAATTAGATTAAATGATGTATCATTGCAAAGCTTACGAATCGGGGAATGTCATAAAAAGATTAAATGTTTAAAAAATTAAAAAATAACATGAACATTTTTAATCTGGACAACAAATCGGCCCCATAAATTTTAAAAGTTAAATTCATTTCTATTGCTAATTTTTGCTATTGGCATTGCTATTTATTACAAATAGATAAAGCCAGCGTATCGCTTACAGCTCAGAAAATGTCGTTTGGGGGTTGAAATTTAAAAAAATAACATGGACATCTGGACAAACCATTTTTACCAAAACGACGAAAAGGATCATCCTTGCTAACTACTAAACGAAGTGAGTTAAATAAAATAGTATTGCAAAGCTTACAATTCAGTAAATTATAATAAAAGGATTGAATTTCGAAAAATTAGCAAATTAATCTGAGAAATACAGATAAAAATATTTGTCAGCCGTATGGCTGACACGGGCTACTTGTATAATAAAAGATCGTAATTGCACAATTAAATAAAGATGTTTATTGTTGGCAAAAATTCGCCCAACATCAAAAATCTAAATAAAGACGCTCGTCCGAGAAATTTATGAGAATCTGATGGCAGACGCTGGTCTTGACTTCAATTTTTGTTGATGACCTCTGCAGTCATATGCCATTCATAATTTATATCGACATCTGCATTTACTTCTTTGATTACAATATTACTTTTTAAACCCTAGAAATTTACAGAAGTAATACAAAAATTACTGTTTTCCGCAGGGTAAAAATTAATTTTCCATGCTATTTAAATTTAAAGTATGCCATTTTGGTTGTTTTCTACAAAATTAAATTTAGTTTTAAGTTATTTTAAAAGAGAAAATTTCAATTTTTTTGCTACAAAATAAAATTTATTTTTTAAGTCATTTTTAATCAGAAAATTTAAAAGAAAGTAAAAAGTTTTACAACACAGTTTATGACTGAAGATTTCCGTTTTTAAAAAATACATTTTATAGGAAAATACATTAAACCCTATGGGGTGACTCTTTGAGTTATTCCGACCGCTGCGACAGTGAAAAGTCTAAATTTCCGTCCTTATTATGACACAAAGAATCACAATAACAATAAAATCAACGTGATTTTTATTCATTAAGTTTGTAGTAATTCTGACTAAAAATAAAAAAAGTGTCACAGTTAAGAGTATTTTCTGACAATTCTGACTCATTGTGTAACAGTAACAAAAAAATACTAGAAACGCGTGAGCCAAATGGGCCCTCCTCTGCTCTTTCGTTTATAGATTGGTATCCTGAGGCGATAACAAAACTAACATAAATGATTTGATTAGCTTTAAACATATTGATTTTAAAAAATAATTTCAGATAAATGAAACTTAGAAAACATAATTAATTATCTTATCTTTTTAAAACCCAGCATTGGTTTAACATATTTTTTTAATTATCATTTTGTTTCTATTTAAATTTTACAATGCATATTTATTATCAACAATAAAACAATGAAAAATATTTATTCGGTAACTTGCAAGTTATCTTTATTATAAGTTGGTCCGGATGAAGTTTTGTTTTTCATATTAATTTTTTTATCATTTGTATCTAAAAATAAATAATGATATATTTTCTTAAAAAAGGTTATTTCATCTTTTTATTAATGGCCATTTTGTGTGAGTTCCAAATTTTTTTTCCATAAATACATCATTTTTTTTATTTTATAATCTTTAGAAAAACATTTTTTTACACACTAAAAAAATTCAAAAGCACAAATATAAACAAACGTATGAATAAGCTTTTTCCTTACGTAAAACAAGTGATCAATAAGGGTTTATGGTAATCCATTAAGCTTTTTTGAGTTTAAGCAGAAATTTCGCACAAATAGATTCTTGAAATAAAATTCTGAAAAAACACATTTGTTAAATTTTTATTATTTTTTAATACTTTCTACGTGATTTTCATTATACACCCTGCAAAAATTGCTTGTAAACAAAACTACTCCTTAATTGGCATAAAACGAAGTTATGGAATGAATTAGCAAAAGATTTCGCAATTGCCCAAGTTATTCGTTTTGAAATAATAGTCGGTCCCCGTGGCTTTTCAGATTGACATTAAAAAGAACTTTTTAATAAATCACAGCATTTCTATCCATTTTGTTGGCAGTATAATAATCCAAATTCTTCGTTTAAAAAACATGAGATTATGGTATTTTAGCAAGATTTCAAAAATCCTAAGAATATCGTTGAACAGGTGATGAGGTTTCTTCTTCGGGCAGTGTTTCCATTCTTTGAATGCCAGACGGTCCTGCTGGGTTCTCGGTTTCTGAAATTTCATGTCGACCAGTGGACCCCACGGTAGAGCTGCTGCCATCGACATCGTCTTAAATTAGAATATATGTATATTTGTTTTTTAGCAAATCTTGAAAACAAATAAAGTATTTATTAATTCAGGCGATGTGAAAAAAACAACATTACATAAATTTAAATACAATGAATTTATGATGACAAAAGAAACTGTTGGTTTTTTTGTAGTTTTGAGGCAAATTTGCTGTAAAAAAGATGTAGATGCGTTTTTGTGGAACAAACAATACGAAAACTAAAGTTAAAATTTTTCAGGTTAAAATTAAAAGCGCAAAGGTTGTCCGTCAGAAAAAAAATTAATAATAAACGCGTAAGTGAAGAAAAAAATCGTCTTTGGCAATGTAACTAAAAATTATTGAATTATCATTATGTGTTTCTCTGCACGTGATATTTTTTGAAGAACGACTTATTACTTGACCACCCCACAATTTTATATTGATGGAATTCATCCTCAGAAGCCGTTTTTGCACAAGTTAAAGAGTTGCTAAAAGTCACCCACACGGACACAATTGATACACTCTGAACTGAAAACAATAGCGAATTTTGGCCCCTTTTTTATGTGAAATAACGTTTTTTCCGCTTAACAAAGCGCAAAATTATGTAAAAAAAACTCCAAATTTTTGCGAACTTTGATAAACAATCAATGCTACATCATGCCGTTTTCATAAATTATTTTATTGTTTTTTTTTTGTCTGTAATTTTACCTGTGGTTTTGTATTATGATGAAATATTATTACACAAATAAAACGTTTAACAGAATAAACTAGTAAACGTGTAATTGGATTTTTATGAATTGTTTGAACACTAACAATTATATGCATTTACAAACTTATTTACTTTTGTTATTTTTTCTGATAATTTAAAAAAAAATTATGAACTTACCATTCTTTTCTTGATTTTCTTTCGGCTTGTTCCTCTCAGATGTTGGTTGTTTGATTGGAGATTCAGTACGTGACTAAAATATGCAGCAACATATTCAATAAATCAATCAATATTTCTTACTGCAGAGATTTGTCTCTTGTCTCTGGAAATCTTAAAAAAATACATTCAATAAAAATCTTCCAGTTTCCTCTTGCCAGCAGCTAGCTTATGTGTAAGTCAAAAAATGCAAATTCTGTTTTTATGCAAAATTATTTAAAAATATTATTTTTGCAAAAAATTCAAAAAGATGGTCGAAAATCGGTAATAAATTCGTGTAGTTCATTGGTTTGTCTACAAATAAAAATTTCCGATTTTTACTTGGGTATTATAATTTAGTTTTGTTTTTAACTTACAAAAAATAGGGATAATTTCAAATACAAGCATTTTTTGTGTATTGTCTATTTTTTATTATTATAAAATGTAGACACCGTACATCAGCTTTAAAAACTTTTTTGTAACAATTTTTTTGTCATTAAAATGTCCATGTCAAAATATACTTTGTTTTTTACTTCGAAACAATGTTGTTTTTTTTCGAATCCAATTTTATTCATATTATTATATGATTAAATTCTTCATTTGTGGTATAAAAATATATAACATAATAATAAAAAATATGTAAATACATATATTATTCAGACAAATTTACTGCTCTACCTAGGGCGCGTCCTAGTTAGAGCCCTTAATGGCACTAATTAAAGCCTCAAAAAATTTACTTCATTTAAAATACATAGGGCCATTAAAGACTTTAATTAGGGCCATAGAGGGCCCTAACAAGAGCACGTAATTAATTAGGGCGTTCTTAGTAAAGTAATAAATGCGTCTGGGTAATATCTGAAGTCGCATTTTTTTCTTTTATTTTAATGTTATATATTTTTGTATAGGGTTTTAATTGAATTTTGGTAAATTGAAATCGAGAAATCGTCGAGTTTTTATTTAAAAATTTAAGACTTATGTTTAAAGTCGTTAAAACTTAAACATAAATCATGTTTTTGCCAATTTCTAAATTTTAAAACTTCAAGCTCCAAATTTCACCTAAGTTTTGCGACTATTCCTAGTAATGCCTATCTTGATTTAATTATTATAATTAACTTAATCACGCATAAGAATCACATAAATTTATATGAATTTCCGTGTAAAAGTTACATAAAATGTTAAAAACCTTTTTTAATTTTACAAACAAACTGTAAGCTTACCTGCAGAGGAAATTCGCTTATCAAAGCGACACTTTTCGGAGAGTAATCGTAACCAAGTTTTTTAAGATCTTTTACGATAACATTGAAAGACACGGTGACAAATCCCTGAGTGCGAACGCGGGTTACTAAATAATTTTACTATATTTTAATGCAGTAACAAACGATAAACATTATTTTTTGTAATTAATTAATGATTTTATTATGTTGATAACATTACTAGCTAAGTTATTTGAATATATTTTGACAAACTTTGTTGATTCATTCTAAACAAATTATGACAAAGTTGAAAATCGGTTGATTGTTTGTTGTAGTGGGGTTAACTCCGCATCCGCAATAAAAAATTTTTGAACGATTAATTGATAAAATAGTAGTGAAGAAATATTTAAATGGAAAATTAATTTAATAGTACTGGAGGAATAACATCGGTGAAACAATTCATAATTAAAAAAAGTTTGCTCAGCAATAATTCAGACTGGAAAAATTTGTAAAGTAAGAATATTGCACAAACGGTAATTTAAACGTTCTTTTATCAACGTTATAGCTAAAATTAAAATTTTTGCATAAATCAATCTACCGTTAGAGAAAAATGCTTGTCTAAAATTTTTTTGGTCTCAATCTTTTTTGGACAAACTTTTTTTGAATATATGTCTGTAATAAATACACAACAATTAATAATTTTTCCGTCGTTACTACAACGCAAAGAGTCTCACAATTAGTATAAAATCAACGTGACTCTGGTTCAACGTTTGGAGTATTTGTTTGTTAAAGGATAAAAAGAGTCGCAGGTACGACTATTTTATGACGACTTTGACTCATTGTGTTATCATGGTAACGACGTCTTTTTTCTTATTACCTTCTCTCCCTTCTCCTTGAGCCACGATTCGGGCGTCGATAAATTCGGCTCGGCGACCCACGAACCAACTGGCCAGTTTTTGAACAAGGGAAGACGATTCCGGAACGAATATTCCAATTTTCTTCGAATGGCTAAAACACACAAAATAATATAATTAGAATAACTGACTTTAATTTGGCCACTTTAATTTCGGCCGCCGGCTGTTATTTTTGCCGTGAGCAAAGTTATAAAATGAACTGCGTATGGCTAGATAGATCGTCATGTCATCTGTCTATCCATACGCAGTTAATTTCATATATTTGTTCGTGGTGGCAAAAAAAAACAGTCGGTGGTAAAAAAACAGTCAGTGGGAAAAAAACAATCGGTGTTAAAAATTAGGGCTGGCCGAGTTAAATTATTTAAGTTAGTTACCCTAGTCAGTTACCAAAAATAGGGAACTTAGAGCTGTAGGTGTGGAACTTGGAGCCAAAATCAAAATCGCTAAAACGTGTACCAAAGCCAGTTACCCTAGTAAAGTTACCAATCCAGTTACTAAGCTAGTTACTAAGCCAGTTACCTATTTAAGTCAGTTACCCTAGTAAATAGGGAACTTGGATCCGTAGGTGGGGAACTTGGAGTCGTAAGTTGGGAGTTTGGAGCCAAAAATTAAAATCACCAAAACGTGTACCTAAGCCTAAGCGAAGCCTAGATCTAACCCAAAACCATTTTTTTCTTGAAGGCTCCAAGTTCCCATTGCTCATGGCTCCAAATTCCCAAAAATTTTCGATGGCTCCAAATTTCCTGCTTGTGGCTTTAAAACCCTGTACCAAAACAAGCGATTTTAAAATAAAGTAAAAAAGGCCAGTTTATTTTTTTAATTTATTCCTTTTAAGACCCCTTGCAGTTGTTTTTTGCTTTTTATTTATGCTTTTTTTGCGTTTTCACAAACAATAATATTTACAAAATAATCCATTAAAAAAATCGCTACTAATTTCATAGACCACATCAAAATAATAATAAAATTTGGTTCAAAATTGTGTAAAAATTTTTCTGGCATAAAATTTCGTCACAGGTTAAGATTTATTTTTGTTCAGCGGCATCAAACGCGTTAAATTAGAAGGTAAATTAATTTTACCATCCGGGGGTAATAGGCACGTGTGTTGATCCATAACCTCTGATGACGTCATTTCCAAAAACGTCAGTACCATAACAACTAAGCACCAGTTGAGGCCCTGAAAATTTTAATTTTTAGTTTGAAGAAAATGTTGATGTAGGTTTTAATGCAGCTTTCTCTCAAAGACATGGAAATTACGTTTGCTACAATCGACTCTGGTTATTGCTTAGTAGTCAAAGTGCATTCGCAATAGTCACTGTAATCCAATAAGAGTTAAATCCTGTTTAAGGCGAGCATTAATTTTTTGGGAACGGTAGATGTTGTTTAAAAAAAGACTAACAAAGAAATAAATACATCAATTTTTTAAAAGAATACGTATAGATTTTAAGGGTCTTCAAAATGTCATATAGTATTCGTGATGCGTCATACATGTTTTACTCTGCGGGAATGGCTGTGAGAGGAGCTGTTTTAGCCAATTGGCGCTTAGGAAAAATGGATCTCCAATGAATGAGACATTTTAATTTTTTTTCCTAAGCGCTAATTGGCTAAAACTGATTCTATAACGTCATAACTTTGTGAACATATTTAACACCGAACAACTTCCGTTTAAATGGGAGGATTTCGACCATCGTGAAATTTAAACAAGCAGGCAAGATTAGCAATTAACAGAAACCGATGAATTGTGGAGAAATGGGAGCCGTTGAATCTGTAAATAGAAAGCGCTGTACTGAATTTAGGACGGCAATCTTGATGTTGTCGAAACCTAAGCTTAACCCCAAACCTTAACCTAAACCAAGAGCTTAAAGTTTATTTTTAACTAACGGCTAAGCTCCATTGTTTTATAATTTGCCCATTTTTCATAACATAGCTTAAAGTATTACCAAAAATATATAACATAATAATAAAGGAAAAATATGTGACTTCATATATTTCTCAGACACATTGACAGCTCTTATTAGGGCGCGCCCTAATAAGAGCGCGCCCTTATTAGCACACCATGGCCCTAATAAGGGCGCGCCCAAATTAGCACACTTATCGATTTAAAAAAATATATTTATAAGTCTGTTTTATGCGATTGTTATTGTCGGTGCAGTGGCTCAGTGGTAGTGATTCGGCCTACTACTGCATAAGTGACGGGTTCGGAACCTGGAGAAGGTGGGCTTTTTGTTTTTTTTTGTTTTTTTTTTCCAAAAAATTGTCAATCTTATTTTTTGTTTTATTAGTTTTCTTTTAATTTAACATGAGTAGCCCACAAAAAATTAGTCGTTTATTTTGTTATTGTGTTTTCGAAATTATACTTATCGCATTTGGTATACCATAACAATAGAAAACTAACCTAAAAAATTTTATATGTTAATCCATTTGAAATATGAGCTAAATAATAAAAAAAAAATTTAAAACAACTTCGTTTAGTGTTAGTTTTGTAAAAATGAATGATAATACTTACCTTATACTTGCTTTTTTATAAGATTTACTTGTGTATTAACTAAAATGCGAATAATTTAAAGAAAAAATACAAGGGAGCACGGAACAGTTGTTTTTTTTTAAGAAAATGGATTTTACTACGAAGGTCCTATCTATTTAGCGTCATACCATAGTTTTCAGCAAAAAAACTTTTCATACCTTTTTGGTTGAAACAAAAAATAAAATTGGAATGCTAAATCACTCAATTATTATGGTGTAACAAATGCAAGTATCAATTTCAAAAAACAAAAACAAAAATAAACGACTATTTTTTGGTATGCTATTTATGTTAAAATAAAAGAAAAATAATAAAACAAAAATTAAGATTGACAATTTTTTGAAAAGAAAAAAAATACATTTTTTGAAAAAAAAAACTAGAAGCCTTGAAAAAAAAACTAGAAGCCGTTGGCCTGGAGGTTTTGAACCCTTCACTTGCTCAGTGGTAGGCCGAACGACTACCACTGAGCCATTGCAGCTACAATAACAGTAACATAAAACAGACTTATAAATATTTTTTTTAAATCGATAAGTGTGCTAATTAGGGCGCGTCCTTATTAGGCTATGGTGTGCTAATAAGGGCGCGCCCTAATAAGAGCGCGCTCTTATTAGGGCGCGCTCTTATAAGAGCGCTTTCACGCCCTAATAAGGATCCTCCTTTCAGAAACCGAGCTCTAATTAACACATCCGAATGCCCTAATAAGAGCGCGCTCTTATTAGGGCGCGCACTAATAAGAGCAGTCAATATGTCTGAGAAATATATGAAGTCACACATTTTTCCTTTATTATTATGTTATATATTTTTGGTATTACTACCACACAATGATGTATCCAGTTAACTTTATAAACAGATATATATTATAAAGACGAAGAAACCGAATGTACAGTGTTAGCAAATTAAAATACTTAAGTCAAAGTTGTAAATCAGCGAAGCCCAATGAAATATAAAACAGAAAAAAATTTAAAATAACCAAATTAAACAAAAGAAAATTGCAGAGATACATTTGACACACAAGAACAGACCAATAGACAAACATAAAGAGTCAAATAAAAATGCGATTTAAAACGCAAAAAACAACAATACAATTAATTTCATACATCCGAATGGACTTGTCGATTTGAATGTAAGTTCCAGGGGAAAGTTGATTACAAATTTTCCTTGTTCGGATTCTACTTGGGATGGTTTCGTAACTTGCGAAATACCGTCTTCAATTCCCTAAAGAATAATTGCGACAATTAGCATATATTTTTTAAAATGTTAGGGTAAATTGCATAAGGATTTTGTATGAATATCAACATTTTTTAACATAAAGTAATGACTTAAATTCGGCCACCGGCTGTTATTTTTGCTATGTACAAAGTTATGTAATGAACTGCGTTATATGGCTAGATAGATGAATAGATGACATGACGATTTATCTTACAATACGCAGTTTACTGACTAATTTTGCGCATGTCCAACCAAAATAGCTGAGATGGCCGAGATTAAGGCCGGGATTAATGGCCGAGATTAAGGCTAGCCGAATTTAAATATTATTACCCTTAGTTTACGTCACGCCTTACTTACATGAAAATAGTTTAAATAAAGTGGTATAAATTAAGTACAAAATTATTATATGTACTCAACACTTTTTTTACATAAACATGGCCAACAGTCAGTTAGTTAATTAAAAGAATTCGTTTCTGTGTTTTTTATATTTTGGTTACTAAGGCACTAACTTGTTTAAACATTGGAGACGTGTTAAAGTGTGAGCGACCCGTGAATATTACTTAATACGCGTTTTAAAAAAATAATTTTTGGAGCAAACTAAGCGCAACAACTTAATGTTTTTATTGATTTAAAGATTAAATCAAAAAATTCAACAGACAGCGCTTCACTTTTTTAACATAATTAGATTAAATATTTATTGTATATATTTGTTTAAAAATATAGAAGTTAAATTTATTTAAAATTTAAAAAAAAAATTAAAAAAACTTACCGATATTACGTTCCAGTCTTGACCATACACAAAAGTATATTTGCAGTAAATATTAGGCAACGTAGGAAACTAAAAAATAATTACATTACATTGGGGTTAAAAATACAATTCTTTAAGCAAAAATATCAATAACATTATTAAAAACCTGTACCTCTGCTGTTTCTATTTGACCATTTAAAGCAACAAGAAAAACAGAAGGTTGCGATGGGCCTAAATATGATGTCATTTTTTCATGATTCTAAAATAATTTCAGCCATAACGTCCAATTTAATTTGTCGCCATGACAACAATACTGAAAAATTTAGTCATGGACTACTTGATTCAAAGCTGTCCATGAATCAATTGCGAAAGCACGGCAGTTTTTATTTTTCAGCGCGCTTTTAAATAATTATATAAACACTATTTATCTAACCAAAAACGCTTTTTTGTAAGTTAAAACATTTTAAAACGCTTTTTTTTATTTTTCCTAAAGTTGAACAAAACCTAAAAATAAAGCTAAATTATATAAAAATTTTTTTAGCGCGCTTAGCTCTGAGCAAGCGGTCTAAAAATCAGAATTTTCCTAAAGCAAAATGAGAGTTTTAAGATTAGTTTTTTAAGAATTTAATAAATTATCAGCTGATATTTTCAGTATTTTTTCAGTAAAGCTTTATTAAGAGACGCATTGAATCCTAGTAAGTCAGAAAATCACTCAGCAATTATTTAAAAAATGAATCAGCAAATAAAAATGTTCTTAATATTTTATTAATGTCATTCGTAAGCACAAGGCATAAATTAATTTATAGATAAGCCAGTGAATTACAATATGAACATAAATTTTGTACAAAAATGACCAAAAATTGTAAAAAATATTGGATACATTTGAAAGAATAATTAATTCCCATCAAGCTCGTCAAGTCAAACACAAAAAATTTTTAAAGGCTTATATTAGCCTATGATCTCAGAAAATTTTCTTAAAGCCCAGAATTTAAATTTTTTTATATTAAATTGAAAAATGGGTGCCACCGGCTGAATTTATACTATAAACATTTTTTGTTTCAATTATATGAATGCACGGATTTTTAAAACGTTTTTTTGTGTCAAAAATATAAAATATTTGTATTTATTTTTTTTACGTTTTTAAAATATATTTTGTACTTTTTTATATATATTTTATATATTATTAATTCATTGTTGCATATTAAACATTAATATTTGTCGCAATTGACAATTCATGGGATTTAAACATACACTTAAAAATTCTTAGCCTGGTTTCTTTTTGAAAAATAAAAACGATGCATATTTATTTAGCTCTATAACATTTACGTCAGCTAAATTTGTGCTTTGATAAAGGAATTTGTTTTTTACTGTTATTTGTTTTTTTATAATACGTGTGGAAAAATCACATTAATTCTATGTTAGTTGTAAAAGAATTAATTTAAATATACTGCATATAAAGTTTTATATTATAAAAATTAAATTCTTCTAAACGTCAAAAAATCATTTCATAAACTTAATGACAACAATTTTCTAAAGTTAAGTAGTTTGTTGGTTAGAAAACGTTTTACGCATTTTTTATTTTTGTTTCTCAGTGAAAGATATGTGGCAGTGTTTTAAGGAAATTGTTTTTGAGGATATTAGGCTTCGCATATACCATTAAAAAAATAAATCGGGTACCAAAAACATTGTATCCTTCCTCAATATATAAGCTTCAAAATAAAAAAAATCCATGTGGCGTAAATACAAGAAAGGTCGTAGTAAAACTAAATATAAGTTGTTATGTAAGGATTATAAACAATTAGTCAAAAACTCATATGAGTTAAGAAGAAAGAATCTTAAATTCAGGAAATTTAAAAAATTTTTACAAATTTGTGAACAGCAAAATCAAAACTCAAGAAAAAATTTCTCATTTATTAAAAAAGATGGTTCTTATGCAATTAACGATAACGACAAAGTAGAATTGTTAGCGCAATACTTTGATTCGCTTTTTACTAAGGACGACGAAAATTTAACGGTTTTTAATGTTAAAAAAATAGGTACGATAGAACACATGACTTTTGCAATTAACGAGGTTTTAGCTAAAATCATAAAGCTTCCAAATAAATTATCTCAAACACCTGACGGTTTTCCAGCTTATTTTTTTAGAAAAATTTCTTGCGTTATAGCCAAACCCTTGTCAAAAATTTTTCAAAAATCGTTTGATACAGGAATACTTTCTAAAATTAGAAAATCGCATTAGTAATTCCCCTTCACAAAAAAAGTTACAAATATTTAAAAACACATTATCGCCCAATCTCTCTTACTGCATTTGCCTGTAAGACAATGGAACACATGGTTACGGACGAACTCTCAACTTTTTTTAATAAAATTTTGTCAAGGTGCCAGTTTGACTTTAAAGTTAACAGTTCGACCATAACCCAAATTTTAGAATGCATCAATGATTGGACATTGGCTTTAAAAAATAAACAAAATACTGATATAGTTTACTTATATTTTGCTAAAGCGTTTGAAACGGTCTCTCTCTCACCAAAAACTTTTGCACAAACTCAAAAACTTTGGAGTGACAGATAAATGTTTAAATGGATCGAATTATTTCTTACTGATAGAAGTTTTAAGGTAGTTATGAATAACAAGGAATCTTCATTATACAATGTATCCAGCTCAGTACCCCAGGGATCTGTTTTGGGACCATTTTTGTTTTGATTTTTATCAATGACTTAGTAGACTGCGTGAAGTTTTCTAAAATTAAACTTTTTGCGGATGACGCAAAAATTTATACTATTAGCTTTTCATTTTACAATGAAGAACTAAAGACTGCACGGTTGCAAGAAGACTTAAACAGAATTGCTGAATGGTCAAAAACGAGGCAACTTCAGTTGGCGAACATAAATGTGAAGTTCTTAATATTATTTCAAGAAAAAATAAATCAAAGAAAAACTATACCATAAACGATATAACTCTTAGTGAAACAAAATTGGTAAAAGATCTTTGTATTTATGTTTCTGATTCTCTTAAATTTTCTTCCCACTGTAATAT
>JASAMX010010780.1:0-13178 GCA_030248175.1 Microlaimidae sp. YZB2_3 | reverse complement strand
TCTCCAGAAATGCTGCTGCCTTTGCTAAAAGGTTAAAGGCTAAAAATGCTAAAATAGGTTTTCTACTTTTAATGTGGTAGGATTTTTGGTGCAGTTGAAAAGGTTGTGAACATCATGAGGTTTCTGGTTGCATTTTGGACATTCATTTTTAATTAGAGAGTTCATTCTTGATTTGTATGAATTTAGATGCTGACAAAATCTCGATCATAGTTGTGACAGGAGTGTTCTTGATTTTCTTGGAAGGTTTTGTTCACTTTAGTGTATTTCATGGGGTTTGCTTTTTAGTAGATAATTAGGTTGTAGTTGAGATAGAGATTCTTTTACAAAATAGGTGTGGATATTAGTCTGGATAGCTTTTTCGGTGAAAGTTTGGTGGAAGAAACTTTCTGCTATTAAACCATATTTTGATTGAAGGGTGTGTTTCATTTCTCTTGGCCTAAATTTGTTTGCTGTGATTTTGTTGGATGGGTGAGTCTGTTGCATGGTCTTGGCGAGAAATTGTGTTGTGAGGCGAGATGTGTGGTTTTCAATTGGTAGTACTTTAGTTTCTTGATGGAAATGATCTAGTGAAGCCATTTTGTGGCAACCAGTTGCTATCCTGAGAGTTGAGTTTTGTGTTGATTGGAGTTTCTGATAATGGGATTCAGAGAGGATGTAGAGTTGGTGACCAATTGGTGTTCCGTAGTTGAGGATGGGTCTCCTTATGAGGCTACTGTGGTTTCTTTTTGTTGTCCCCAGCTGGTCCCAGCTAGGGCCTTGAGAATGCTATTGCGCCTAGATGCCTTGTTGTTGATGGTGGTGATGTGGTTGTTGAAGGTTAGTTTTGGATCAAAAGTGACACCTAGGATTTTGGGGTTTTTGTTGAGCAGTAAAAGTAGGTTTTGTATGGTCACTTTTGGGTGGTAGTTGTATTCTTCTAAGGATGGAAAGAAAAGTGTAACTGTTGATTTTTCTGTTGATAATTTAAGGTGATTGAGATCCAGGTATTGATTTAGAGTGTTTAGTTGGTGAAATTTGTTTCCATATTGGCTTTCTTGTTTCCAACGGAGTAGACTGTGGTGTCGTCAGCATAGGATACGATTTTGACGTTCACGGGTGGGGGAGGTATGTCCGATATGTAGAAGTTCAACAGAGATGATGAACTGACTGAACCTTGAGGCATGCCTTGCCTGTTTGTACTATCCTGGGTTTGGAGATTGAGTCTCTGAAGGAAGTTTTGTTGATCCTGCCTCTGAGATAACCACATAGCCATCTGATTAGATAGGCTGGAAGTGTGCTGTTTACTATCTTGCTGATTAAAATTTCTATGCTGATGGCAGGGACGTAGCCAGGGGGGTGGCCGTTCCCCCCCCCCCAAAATGGTCGCCAGATAGTAAAATTTGAGGGTTTTCAGAGGCTAAAAATTCAAAATTTTCTAGCGCCTCGCTAATCGCTCAGCGCCAAACTTTAAAATAATTTTAGTACCCCAATGGACCCCCAAAAACCAAAAATTTGTTCCGCTTTGCTTCGCTTAGCGGTCACTTTCTATAGTATACATACATATATATCTCGTTATTTATGTTGCCTGATGCTAATGTTATTTCAAAGTTAGTACAATAATTTTTATAAGTAATAAGTACTACACAGAAAGCAAAACAAACAATCATATTGGTTGATTTATGTACCTCCCCCTCCTAAATTTTCCTGCCGCCTATAGCATTGGCTCGGATTTTTTTCATATAGGTAGGTACCCTAGAAAATATGGAGCCGAGATGCTGCTCATGTGCTTTGGTTTACAATTTGGGTTTAGTCAAGGGGTCTGAAACTAACGTCTCTAAATTCTTTTTGTAAAATCCAGGCTCTGCCAATGTGTGCTTATGTAATTTTATGTAAGCTTTTACTACGTTTATCCCTGCTTTTTTAACGTTTTCAAAAATTAAGGGGGGCCCAAAATTTTTTTTTGTACTACAATCCGCCCCCCATCCAAAATGAAACTCTGGCTAAGTCCCTGGCTGATGGTGTTAAAGGCCTTGGTAAGGTCCAAGGCGGGGGGGGGGGGGGGGGTTGGGGGGGTTTTTGGGTGGGGTTTTGGTGGGGGGGGGGGTTTTTTGGTGGTGTTTTTTTTTTATTTTTTGGGTTTTTTTTTGTTTTTTTTTTTTTTTGTTTTTTTTTTTTTTGCTACTATTGTTCGTTTGGGTGGAGCTTTTTGGTTGAAACCGGTTGCTATTTCTTTGGTAAGTTGAAGAAGGGCAGTAGTTGTGATAGATGTTTTTTTTGGGGGCGACAGAGGGGTTCACGTTCACCTCCCCCCCAAGAGTCAAAATTTTGCACCCCCCCCCCTAGAAAAAATCCAGGGCCCCCCTCCCCCCAAAGCTTGAGAGTGGTCCGGCTGGACCCCCCCCTAGCAAGGCTGATCCTCTCCCTCTCCCTTCCGACCAATTTGGAAGTATATTTTTTTATTTACTGTTAAAAACAGTGTTTAAATACACTTTTTAGGTCTAAATAGGCGGTTTTAGTACATAAAATTCAATATTAGACCTAAAAACACTTAAATAATTGATTTAAAAAATTTTTGTTAAAAATTGGACCCTCCTGACCCCCCTCGCCTAAATTTCAAATCTTGTACCTGGGTTCGACCCCCCCCCCAAAAAAGGCGGGGGGCCTGGACCCCCTTGGACCCTCCCCCCTAAAAAATTTTGGTATTCCACCCGGGGTTGGATGTGGACCCCCCTAGCGGACCCAACCAAAAACATCTATGGTAGTTGTTGAGTGTTTGGGTTTGAAGCCGTGCTGTTCTGAGTGGTGTTGTAGATTTTGGAGAAGGATTGGCTGGATTATTTTTTCAAAAACTTTTATAGTTGGGCAGAGAAGTAAAATTGGTGTGTAAGAAGTAGAGATGAATAGATCCTTTCCAGGTTTGATGAGTGGTATTATCAGACCTGTGCTCACCCCCCCCCTCCCCGGGTTTTATTGGGGGGGGCAAATCCAAAACGGTTGGGGAGCAAGCAGAGGAGAAAGAAAAAAGAAGAAAAAAAGAGAAGAAAAGAAGGGAAAAGGGACAAAAAAGCTAAAACAAGGTAAAATATGTCTAAAATGGCTTAAAATACATTGAAATAGGCTAACAACTGCAAAAAAATTACAATGATGGTGTCATCATAGGTCATAAATGGCGACATGGCGTCATAATTTTAGGGTACTTTTTCATTTTTTGGTGGGGGGCAAATCCTCCAATAAAGCGGGGGGGTATTTCCAGACCGTGCAGAGGTCTGGGTATTATGGTTGCAGTTTTCCAGATTGTAGGTATGCTATTTGTTTTTAGTGATGAGTTAAACAGATCAGTTAGATATTGAATGCCAAGAGGACCAAGGTTTTTAGGGTGAAAAATGGTTAGGTTGTATAAAGCTTTGAAGTTGTTAGATGATTTTATGGCATTATTTACTTCTGTGGTTGTGATATTTTTATGTTCTTGATTGATTTTTTTAATGTTTCTAATTAATTTTCGATTTTCTTTATGTGTTTTGAAAGGTTTGTTTGGAGTAAATTGTTTATTGAAGTTGTTTGCTAGTAATTGAGGGTCGTTATTTAAATTTCCTTTGAAGTTTATTGCACAATTCAAGGTGGGTGACTGTTTGTTATCCAGTGACTTTATTGTTTTCTAAAGTTTAGAGGAGTTGGTTTTATGGCTGAAAGTGTCCAGATATGAATGCCATTTTTTGGCAGCATTGGTGCGAATTTGGTTGTGGATTTTTTGGTTGAGCTCCTGTATTTGGTTTGAAAGTGGGTTAGTTTTGCGCAGGTTGTCTCTTTCATTGATAAGTTATTTTTATAGTTTCTGAAGTTAGGTTGGCTTGAAAATTGTTGTGACGACCGGCTGGTATGTGGTGTGAGGAAGCTTTGATTAATATATTTTTAAATATTTCTAAAAAAAATTTCATCTTTTTTGACTTCTGTTGGAGCTGAGAGATTAAATAATTTTGTTTCTATTTTGTTTTTGTAGTTGGTCCAATTGGCTTTGTTAAGGTTGGTGATAGTTTTCCTGGTTTTGGGCTCTATTGTCTGATTGGTTTGAAGGCTGACGATGATTGGGAGGTGATCAGAAGTCAATGTGGTAACAGTTTTCCAGTCCACGGAGGTGAGGAGTGAGTCTGTAGAGGACAATGTTGGATTCCCATTTAAAGGAATGCGTGTGGGTGTGTTTGTGTTTAGAGATGCCATATTTGAGTTGTTGATGATGTTTGCAATGAAGTCGCCTCTGGCGTTGGTGAGGCTTGAGTGCCAGTGTTCATGGTGTGCATTGATATCTCCAAGAATAATGCTATCCTGATTGTTTAGAAGATTGGCTATATTTGGCTGGTAATTGGTGGTGCAGGAGCTGGACGGTGGGTGGAGTCATGGGCGTAGCCAAAGCCAGGGGCTCAAGGGGGTCTAGACCCCCCTTTGGGTCGGCAAAGGGAAAAATTTGGGGTTACACCCCCCTTTTGGGTCGCCAAGGATAAATATTTGGAAGTCTAGAAAGGCCATTTTTTAAAAATTTTCTTGCGCTTTGCTCCGCTCAGCGCTCGATTGATTATATGTTCCCCACTTCCAAATTTGTGTTACTTTGTTTTGTAATCTTGGTATGACCACGTTGGACCCACCCAATTCTTAATGTTTTAATTGGTCTCCACTTCCAAATTTGTGTTACTTTGTTTAGTAATCTTAATACCACCACGCTAGACCCCCTTTAGATTGTTATATAGTGGTATTAAAAATTTAAAAGTTGGGAAAAATAATTTTAAAAACATTTTCTCGCACTTTGCATTGCTCAGCTGTAATTCAATCTGCCCATTTTTATGTTTTTGAGTTTTTACTTTTAGATTATTTTTAATCGAATATTTTAAGGTATCAAATTGTTTGTAAAAAAATTTTTCTTTGTTTTATGGACTTATTTTTATTGAATAATAGGAAAATAATGAAGTATGTGTTAAGGTACTTTACAAACTGCTAATACTTTGATATAAACTACAGTGATAAAATTATTTAAGTAAAATGTTTTCCTAAGATTGTATGTAGAACCTTCTAGAACATTCTGGAAAGTGAGGTCATATTACCTAATGCTCATTGGCTAAGAACTTTCTAGAAACTTCTGGAAGCATGCTTTGCTGGTATATAAATGGGGCCTGTTAGCTCCTGATTATTGTTGTGTATATTTGCCTTTCTTTGTGCTTTACCATTACTGCTCTTGCTACTGCTGCTGTTTATCTGTTCCTGTTAGCAAATAAACTACTGTTGTGGAATCCTTTTGTGTACATCGCCACTGAAAACACAACAGTATGTGACATAAAGAAGGCAATAAACACTTTGCGCGAAGCGCGGAAATTTTTTTTAGCCCTTTTATAACGTTTAGAATTTGGACCCCCCTGGAACCCCCCCCCCTTTTGGAAATTTTGTTCAGGGTTGGACCCCCCCTTTCCAAAATCCTGGCTACGCCCATGGGTGGAATGTATAGGTTGGTGATTGAGGGGACAGTATTGTTGAAGTAAATCTGGATGCCATGCATTTTTGCATGTGGATCATTCTGTTGAGTATCCAAGTTGATTTTGTAGTTGATCGAATGGTGTACAAAGAAGTGGTGTACAAAGAACCTCCATTGGAATTTCTGTCTTTCCTGGTAGTTGTATACTTGGGAATTTTTGGATCTTTGGATTTTGGTGAGAGTTTGGTTTCCTGGATGGCGGCTATGTGAATGTTGTTATTTTTGAAAAAAGTTTGTTAGTTCTTGTAGTTTGTTGGAGATTCCGTTGGTGTTAAATTGCAGCATATTTAAGGTAGAATTTTTCAAGTTTGTATTATGATGTGGAGAAAGCGTGCAGTTGTTACATGAAAAATTTTGATTGTATTGTTTTAGACTTTGTAGGTTGCTACATTTTAGATGTACCCAATTGTTACATTTAGTGCATCAGAGCTATTTCTATTAACAGTTTTATTACAGTTTGCACAAAAATATTGCATCTTGTTGGGGCCGGGTTTTTTGGATGAATGTCTCCGGACAGAGTCAATCATCAGTTTTATCGGCAGCCATTTTGGCCATGATTATAGAAAAAGGATGTGAAATGTCGCATCGGCAGTCAGCAATGGCAAAGATCGTCCGAGTTGACTGGAAAAGAGGAGAGCTGTTGAACATTTCCATTGCTGGATCTGGGACCCGGGACCCAGATTTTGAGGTACCCGGGACACCCCCCGTAAAATTTGTCAGGTCCCATACTAAAAACGCTAAAAATGGGGTATTCGAGGTATACCCCAAAAAAATTTTGGGACACCCTCCTCCGAATTTCAGGGGTCGATATACCCTCCAAATATGGGAGGCTGCCCACCTATGGGTATACCCCCCAACTCCGGAAGGCTGCCCATCTATAGGTGACCCCATCCTACTCCCCCTTGTTCATCTATGGCGAATATAGAAGCCCAAGGAGGTAGAAGCAGGAAGGTACACCCCTCCTTCATACATGGGCAAGTTGACCCGGAGTGGGGGGGTGGTGATTAAACCCTAAATCAAGGGGAGGGATTAAAATCCAA
Source organism: Microlaimidae sp. YZB2_3 (assembly GCA_030248175.1). NCBI lineage: Eukaryota > Metazoa > Nematoda > Chromadorea > Desmodorida > Microlaimidae > Microlaimidae sp. YZB2_3. The sequence goes on along the minus strand of JASAMX010010780.1, from coordinate 6,644 downwards.
GAAACGCATTTTACCCATATCGTTTTTTTTTTTTTTGGGGTGCATTTTATTTACCCATATCTTTTTTCGGCTTTTAAAAGAAAAATAGGTAAAAAAACGCTAATTTTATAGGTCAAAAAGTTTTTTATTGCATTTTTAAATTTTTTTGCTTAAAACAAAAATTGGTGGGGGGTAACCTTTGAACTTCGACCCATAGGTGGGCAGGGGGTGTTGGGTGGGGTATACCTTTCCCCCAAAATTTCGGATTTTGCTGACACCCCCCCTACATTTGGGGTACCCGGGGACACCCCCCCCCCCAAATTCGCCTCCTGGAGAAAAATTTTTAAGCATTATAAAAGGACCAAAAAAATTTTTCTGCGCTTTGCGCGGAGTGTTTATTACCTTGTTTATGTCATATACTTTATTATTTTCCTATTATTCAATAAAAATAAGTCTATAAAACAAAGAAAAAATTTTTTACAAACAATTTGATACCTTAAAATTTTTGATTTCCAAAACATTACAGCTCAAAAATGAGTACATTGAATTACAGCTGAGCAATGCACAAGACAAGAAAATGTTTTTAAAATTACTTCCAACCTTTAAAGTTTTAATACCACTATAATATAACAAATCTAAAAGGGTGGTCCAGCGTGGTCATATCAAGATTAAAAAAACAAAGTAACACAAATTTGAAAGTGGAGACCAATTAAAACATTAAGAATGGGGTGGGTCTAGCCTAGTCATACCAAGATTACAAAACAAAGTAATACAAATTTGCAAGTGGAGGGAGGCTATATAATTATTGGGACGCTGAGCGAAGCGCGAGAAAATTTTTTAAAAATGGTCGTTCTAGACCCCCCAAATTTTTATGCCTGGCGACCCAAAAGGTGGGGAGTCTACCCCAAATTTTTCCCTTTGCCGACCTAAAAAGGAGTTCTATACCCCCCCTGGCTACGCCCATGTAGGTATGTAATCTTTAATTAAATATAAGATTATGGATTAAAAAGTTTGTGATACTTGACTTTATAATCAAGACAATAATATTACTATTCTATTATTATGTACTTATTAAAAAAACTATGATTTCTAATCTAATTATAATAATATATAAACACATTTGTTATTAAAAAAAATAAAAAATGAAATTTATAAGTTGCAATAACGTCTTATTTTAATCTTACACAGTTTAAAAGCATTTATAAGATTGTTTTACGTTTTTTTTTACGCGTTTTAAGCCCATTTTAAGGCAGCGCGGTAATATTGGGTACACCCCCCTCAAAATTTGTGTCTTGCCGGACACTCCCCCCCCGCTCCCCCCCTAAAATTTGACCCCCCTCCCTTATACCCCCCCCCCAAAAAAAATCCAAAAGGCACCTATGCATCCACCCCCTCCCACTTTGGAGTGTGGGGAGGTTCCCCATCCCAGAATTCGGGGGGTTAACCCCCAACCTCTTCCCCATGCCAATGTATGGTTAATCCCCTGTGCCCACGTATGGATATAATTAACTATCTTGTAATTTAGGTATTAATCGAGGGTGGTCGAAAACAAGATTTAATTGGAGTGGGATGCCGAGTGATCAGAGGTAAATTGGATTGCGCTCCTGTGATTAAGAAAACCACTTGAAATTTTTTCCCGTTATTGTAAATAATTTACTATTTCCTCTTTGATCTTGTTTATAATATTATAAAATAAACTTTGTTTAATAATAAATATATTTTTTACATAAAAACGGTTCCGAAAATTTAACAAATATTTAAGCAACAATAATGGTTTGGTAGAATTTGTAAGCAGCGGCAGCTTTTTGATTAATTTAATTACTTAGTTTACTTTTTTGTAGGAATACACCGCGATTATTACGAAAAATAAACCAAAGTAGTATGTAAGCCAATATGCTTTCAGGTCCTTTCTGTTTTGCACACAAACTGGCTTTTAGATTCTTTATTCATACAAATCTTTATACAAACAAAATTAATTAGTGATGTTCTTACTGACAGACCTGCAACCCCCGGGGGCAATTCCAAAACGAGATGCTCGGGGGGGGGGGGGCAACTTTTTTTGAAACGGGAAAGCAAAGGGGAATGATAGTAAAAAAAAACTAAAAAGGCAAAATTTAAATAGGTCTAAAATGGCTTAAAAAGCATTGAAATAAGCTGAAACTAAAAAGTTTGAGATGATGGTGTCATACATAATAGGTCAAAAATGGCGCCATAATTTTTGGGTACTTTTTCAGTTTGTTTTTTTTTTTTGGGGGGGGGGGCAGAACCACTAATATTCTGGGGGGCTTTTCCAGACCGCGTACAGGTCTGCTACTAGTGATGTTCCTATCCTGCAATATCATGCTCCGGAGCTCTGGCCTTTTAAAGTAAACTCTGGAGATCCGTCTTTTAAATAAGCGAGTTTTAATTTCTTTAAACTACTGTGATGATCTCTGAAATTCCGAGCTCCAGATTAACCCCGGGGCTTCCGAGCTTCGCCCTATTTTTTACTTATGAATAATAATATAAACTAATGAATAATACAAATAATTTTTGTACTAATGTACTATGAATAATTAAAGAGGGATGCTTTATATTATTTTGTCAAATTATTTAGTAATATTTTAAAACTTATATAAAACAATAAAAATTGTCTTAAAAACGATAAAAATATAAAAATAGTCTTAAAAGCTCGGGAGCCATGATATTAGAGTGTAGGAACATCATTCTTTGAAACAATAACCTTCACCCAGCAGGCTCAAAAAGCAAACAGTCTTCGACAACAACAGCTACACAATAAAAATTCCAACAGACAAACACAACAATACATACAAAGCACTAAAACAACAAATCCACACAGTCACAAACCACCCTAATAACACTCCAATAAACCCAAGACAAACGCACTGGCAACAAACAACGAGGAAGAAAATCTTCCTCGCGGGGTAAGGAGAACGCTCGCCCAACTCAGGGCGTTGAAATCTCTTTTCCTCTATTCTTATTTATACAAAATCAATCCCACGTGGTGCACATCACCAAGCTGACCGCTATGCAAAACACACAACCTAACATATTTTCACAAGCACGCACCTCAGCACGACTTTGGGACCAGAGGACCTTTGGGCAAACCCCGCTGCAGTGGCTGATTCCTTCAAGAGTGGGAAGATGGGGTGAGCAAGGCGAGGAGCGTGCCGGATGGTCAAAACTAGTGATGTTTCCTGGAGCTCCGGAGCTCCATCCTTTTTTTTTGTACTAATTTTGTGAATAATTAAGATGTTTTGAATTTATTTTATTAAAAAAATCGTCAAATTTGTTTTGTAAACTAAATTTGTTCAAAACTTATTTAAAACAATATAAATAGTCTTAGGAATGCAGAAAGAGTAACTTTAAATGTTTTTCAAGTTTAAATAAGCTCATTTAAGCGGCGGAGCTCCGTAGCTTCCTAGCTTTAAATGGCTGGAGCTCCGGAGCATGATATTTGAAGGTGGAAACATCACTACTCAAGACTAATCTTGAAAGTATTAGTTGTTGGCAAACCACAACAGTACAAACAGTACGGCTTTTACTCCGCAAATATATTTATAAAAGTGTACTAGAACATAAAGAGTCACAATCCATATAAATTCAACGTTACTCTGACTCATAACCAGTGTTGTAAAAAGTATTGATTTTGGATTATTTTAAGTAAAAGTAATTTGAAAAATTTTAATTTAAGTAAAGTAAGAGTAAAAGCAATTTGTATTTTTTTAATTTAAGTAAAGTAAAAGTATGGTCAAAATTTTATTTAAGTAAAGTAAGAGTAAAATTATAATAAAATTAATTTTGAAACGGACCAAAACACCGGTTTTTGGAGCTCCAGAGCTGTGTTTTAAAGTTATTTTGCTAATTTTATGTATAAATTATCATTTTAATAAGTTTTTTGGTAAAATAAAATGGTTTTAGCGGTTTAAAAAATTATCTTCTGCCATTCACTTTAAAACAAGCCTTTAAGGGAATCTACCTATTAAAATTATTTAAATTAATTTAAGTATTTGCAGTGTAAAATCCGAGTAAGAGAAAAAGTAAAAGTAATTGAAATTTCAAAAGTCGAGTAAACGTAATCCAAAATCTTTTGCTTTTATTACTTTAAAGTAAAAGTAACTTTTTACAGCTATCAGTGTTTTATAATAATTATGATTTATTCTGTCATAATAAAGACATCGTACAAACGGCCTATTAATGCTCCAAGAGATTAGAAAAATTTAAATTATAAACTTTTTTTGTTTTTTGAATGCATCCACTTTTTTATATAAAAATAATAAATTCTTTAGTAAAAGTGAGAATAAATTTAAATTGATATTTTACATCAGGTTTTTTTGTCATTAAATGTAGGTTTATTAGTTATTTTTGGAGTAGCTTGAGTCCATAGATGAACACGGTCACTGAAGCTAAGGGGGGTGTTTACCCCGGGTAAATGACATTTCAAAATCTAGAAGAGGGGTCCAAGGGGGGTTGAAACAACATCACCTGGTTTTCTAGGGGGGTCGACCCGGAGTGGAAGATTTTGAAACCTAAAGCTAAAGTCTTTCAGGCTGAAACTGAGGGCGTAACCGCTCTTCGTCAGAAAGAAATAAACAATAACCCGCGAGCGAGAAAAATTAAAAAAAACTTTTCAGCGGTTATGTAACCAATTATTATTTAGTTGCATCATGTGTTTTTCTGCACCTGATATTTTCTTAAAGAACGAGTGGTTACTTTACCACTCATCTATTTTCACCCTGATAGAATTTATCTTTAGAGAGGGGTCAGGTTGGGTCAATGTTCGAAACAAAATACTTTTACACCATTAAAGGTTTAATAATAGTTTTTTTATAAGATAATACTACATTTTATTGAATAAAAAGCAATATTCTGGTATAAAAAGGGTGTAAACACATGAATCTCTGTTAAAAATTCACGTTTTTGGAAAAAAAATTTGGTATAAAAACGTACTTAAATTTTTCTCGAGAGGGGAGAGGCTGGGTCAGATTTTAAAATCTAGAGAGGGGTCGGGGTGTAAAAAATTCAAAAATTTGGGAAGAGGGAAGCCCTGGATTTTTTTCTAGGGGGGGGGGGGCTCTCAAAATTTCGAGGCTAGGGAGGTGGACCCCACCCTAACCCTCCTCGTTCATCTACATGCTTGAGTCTGATTGTTTTTAAAGCGTTTTTTTAAGATCCTAAAATTTTGATGGTTGAATGGAGGCAGGCCCTGTGCCAGGAGGGGGCTATGCCCTATCCCTTTTCTGGGTTCGCCGGGGTAAAAATTTAGGAAGGGGGAGGAAGGTCAAGGGGTGAACGGAAGTAAAAGAGAAGGTAATTCCATCATGGCCGCTGCTTTTTTTCTTGAGTTTTACCAAAAGTGGATTAGTGAATTTTTCCTGCCTTTCTGTCTTAAATTCAATGTAAATAGGTATTTTTAAGCCCAAATTTTGCTTATTTTTAATGCTAAATTAAAAAATTTCGCTCCGGCGGCTGGGGGAACGTTCGCCTGGCGCCATTTCGCAATGCAAAATGCGGCGCCTTGCGCCACATTTATATAATATTGACATTTGTCTAGAATCTGGCCCCCTCCTTTCGAAAATCCTAGCAAAGGCCCTGGATAGGGGTAGGTAAAATTTAAAGACCCCGTCCCTGTCCCTGACCCCGTCTTTAGCAGGTTAAGATATTTATAAAGTTTTTAACCTTAAGTTTTGTGTCCGACATTTTTGTACAAAGTATAATTATTTATTTATTTATCATGAGTGGCGCGGGAGCGCCCCAGGGCGATTTAGCCCCGTGGCGCCGCGCCAACCATAATTAGAGAACGTGGGTAAATTTTGAGATTAATGTTCATCTCCTTCTTCTTATTATTATTATTCTAACGTTCATTTCTTAAAATCGATATTCCTCTTTCGTTACTGATTGATCAAAAATAAACATGGACTCATTGGAAAGAAGAAAGAATTACGCAATTTTCTTAGGAGCCACTTTTTTCATTTAGGTCCTGATTATCGATTTATTGATCAAAATAATAAATTGAAAAAATAGACAAATAAAAACTCCCAACCGCACAATAACAGCCTTTTGGCAACAATAAGGATTGTACAGAGCAGACAACGAACAGCGCCTCATAGAAACCGCACAAAAAAAAACAGAAGACCGGTTTTAATTGGTGGTGGAAACCGAACCAGTTACCAGCGCCTTCTGCTTCAACTGCCATCTGCTTTATTTGTTAAATTGCTTAAGTGGGTAAAAACCCACTTACGTTAAATTGCTTGACAAAGGCCAGTTTTATTCAGTGTCGAAACGTCGCCGTTTTACCAATAAAGATTTTAAACAGTCTTAGTTAAAGCCATGCTAACAGTGCAAAATACTTCGAATTATGACTCACTGGGCAACCCTAAAGGATTCCGAAATCTTATTATTATTATTATTTTAAATTATAATTGCAATCATTGGCGCACGGCATCGCGCCCGCCAACTATATTTATGCTGTTTCTGAAATTCTGAAATATCAAATCAGCAATACGTAACTGAACGAAGTAGATCAGATAACAAAGAGAAAAAAAGAAGGGAAAAAAGGGACAAAAAAAGCGGAAATAAGGTAAAAATAGGTCTAAAATGGCTTAAAATACATTGAAATAGGCTAAAAACTGCAAAAAATTTTATGATGATGGCGTCATCATAGG
>JASAMX010010777.1:37500-41246 GCA_030248175.1 Microlaimidae sp. YZB2_3 | reverse complement strand
GGGACTGGTGATATCCGGGCGGGGGGGGGACTGTGTGGAGGACCAAATGTTTTTAACTGAAATATTAATTTACTAAAAGGATTAAAATATTAGTTGAATTTAATTAAATTTCTTACAGGTAATCCTGGTGTTTTTCATGGGACTGGTGATATACTGGCGCGGGGGGGGGGGGACTGTGTGGAGGACCACGTTTTTAACTGAAATATTAGTTTAATTAAAAAATATTAAAATATTAGTTGAATTAAAAAAAACTATTAGTTGAATTTAATTAAATTTTTTACAGGTAATGCTGGTGTTTTGCATGGGACTGGTGATATCTGGCCGGGGGAACTGCTCGAAGGACCACGTTTTTAACTACAAAATATTAGTTTAATTAAAAAATATTAAAATATTAGTTTAATTAAAAAAACTATTAGTTGAATTAAATTAAATTTTTTACAGGCAATGCTGGTGTTTTGCATGGGACTGGTGATATCCGGCCGGGGGAACTGCGTGAAGGACCAAGTTTTAAACTACTAAAATATTAGTTTAATTAAAAAATATTAAAATATTAGTTGAATTAAAAAAACTATTAGTTGAATTAAATTAAATTTTTTACAGGTAATGCTGGTGTTTTGCATGGGACTGGTGATATCCGGCCGGGGGAACTCGTGAAGGACCAAGTTTTAAACTTCTAATATATTAGTTTAATTAAAAAATATTAAATTATTATTTTAATTAAAAAAACTATTAGTTTAATTAATTTAAATTTTTTACAGGTAATGCTGGTGTTTTGCATGGGTCTGGTGATATCCGGCCGGGGGAACTGCGTGAAGGACGAAGTTTTAAACTACTAAAATATTAGTTTAATTAAAAAATATTAAAATATTAGTTGAATTAAAAAAACTATTAGTTGAATTAATTTAAGTTTTTTACAAGTAATGCTGGTGTTTTGCATGGGACTGGTGATATCCGGCCGGGGGAACTGCGTGAAGGACCAAGTTTTAAACTACTAAAATATTAGTTTAATTAAAAAATATTAAAATATTAGTTGAATTAAAAAACTATTAGTTGAATTAAATTAAATTTTTTACAGGTAATGCTGGTGTTTTGCATGGGACTGGTGATATCCGGCCGGGGGAACTGCGTGAAGGACCAAGTTTTAAACTACTAAAATATTAGTTTAATTAAAAAATATTAAAATATTAGTTGAATTAAAAAAACTATTAGTTGAATTAATTTAAATTTTTTACAGGTAATGCTGGTGTTTTGCATGGGACTGGTGATATCCGGCCGGGGGAACTGCGGCTAAGGACCAAGTTTTAAACTACTAAAATATTAGTTTAATTAAAAAATATTAAAATATTAGTTGAATTAAAAAAACTATTAGTTGAATTAATTTAAATTTTTTACAGGTAATGCTGGTGTTTTGCATTACTGGTGATATCCGGCCGGGGGAACTGCGTGAAGGACCAAGTTTTAAACTACTAGATATTAGTTTAATTAAAAAATATTAAATATTAGTTGAATTAAAAAAACTATTAGTTGAATTAAATTAAATTTTTTACAGGTAATGCTGGTGTTTTGCATGGCAATGGTGATATCCGGCCGGGGGAACTGCGTGAAGGACCAAGTTTTAAACTACTAAAATATTAGTTTAATTAAAAAATATTAAAATATTAGTTGAATTAAAAAAATTACTAGTTGAATTAATTTAAATTTTTTACAGGTAATGCTGGTGTTTTGCATGGGACTGGTGATATCCGGCCGGGGGAACTGCGTGAAGGACCAAGTTTTAAACTACTAAAATATTAGTTTAATTAAAAAAATATTAAAATATTAGTTGAATTAAAAAAAACTATTAGTTGAATTAATTTAAATTTTTTACAGCTAACCCCGGTGTTTTGCATGGGACTGTTGGTATCCGGCCGGGGCAACTGCGTGAAGGACCAAGTTTTAAACTACTGAAATATTAGTTTAATTAAAAAATACTAAAATATTAGTTGAATTAAAAAAACTATTAGTTTAATTAATTTAAATTTTTTACAGGTAATGCTGGTGTTTTGCATGGGACTGGTGATATCTGGCTGGGGGAACTGCGTGAAGGACCAAGTTTTAAACTACTAAATATTAGTTTAATTAAAAAATATTAAATATTAGTTTGAAATTAAAAAACTATTAGTTGAATTAAATTAAATTTTTTACAGGTGTGCTGTGTTTCGGACGGTGATATCCGGCTGGGGAACCTGCGTGAAGGACCAAGTTTTAAACTACTAAATATTTGTTTAATTAAACAATATTTTAATATTTTTTAATTAAACTAATATTTCAGTTAAAAACGTGGTCCTCCACGCAGTTCCCCCGGCCAGATATCACCAGTCTCATGCAAAGCACCAGCATTACATGTAAAAAATTGAATTTAATTCAACTAATATTTTAATATTTTTTAATTAAACTAATATTTCAGTTAAAAACGTGGTCCTCCACACAGTCCCCCTGCCCCCCGGATACTCACCAACACAGGATCACTTGTGCGAAATTTAATTAAAGTTAACTATTGTTAGTAAAAATTAAATAACAACGAGAAAAAACGAGCCAAGAGAACTTGCAGCCTTATATGTATGGAGAATCACGACAGTTAATTCAATGTACACAAAGGTCTCGAGAAGAATTGAAAATAATTTGAATAAGACCGAAAAAAATGAGGAAGAAAAAAATATTAAGCACAACCAGCTGTTTTCTAAAATAAAATGTTTTATTTTTATGTTATTTTCCTGTATTATGATTGTTTTTTTTGCGTTAACCAACGTCATATACAAATTATTTTAAATCTCCTCGAGACCTTTGTGTACATTGAATTAACTGTCGTGAATCTCTATGAAGGGCTACGACGCAAATTCGTATGTAAAAAAAGGTTTTAAAGAAAATTTTGCATATCGTCGTTATTACGGCAAAATGAGCCACAGTTTCCATAAAATATATGTGACTGTGACTGATTTTAAATTTTAAGCATGGCTCACAAAATGAGTCACAGTCACGTTTGCTCTATAATTGACAGTGGCTTATTTTGCCGTAGTAACGACGATATGATATTAGTAAAAAGAGGTGGGATAAAAACGGGCTAAATCCTTAAAAGAAATAGTTTTTGAAAAAACATATTATGAAAAGGTTAATTTAATATAAAAATTGAATGTACAACAGGGGCCTATTTCATAAAGATTTATGTAATTGTAAATTAATAAACGCATTTAATTTCTTCTTATTTTATTAATTAAAAAATACCTACGTAACTGTGGAATTTACGGAATTTACAGACATGTAATTTTTTTAAATTCTAAACGCAATTTTTTTAATATACTTTTTAATTAAAAATACAAAATAAAAATATGCGTTTATTAATTTACAGCTGTAAATTAATTACAGGCAATTTTTATGAAATAGGCCCCAGATTAAACTCAATAATAATTCATAAATCCATTACTATGCTCTGCTCTGGGTTTTCTGTGCTTTTTCTTTTACAGCGGTTAGTTGGTTTCTTTTAATAATTATTTATTGACAATTCCTAATTTATTAACATAAATGCAAATTTTTCAAGGCAGCTAAAGTTGGTTAATTTTTGTATTTTTTGTGAAAAGGTGGAATTTAAAAAGTATATGTTCTTTTGTTTTTTTTTGAAAACGTCATTACCGCACAATTTTAATTGGTCCCTTCATGTCTGCATTCTAATTTTCAGCGTCAGCCAGATATAATTCAACCATAAGTATATT
>JASAMX010010777.1:0-32500 GCA_030248175.1 Microlaimidae sp. YZB2_3 | reverse complement strand
CGCTTTTACAATTTTTGACAGTGACACATATATAAAAATTTATCTAAAGAGCTAATGTAATCGCTTTAATATGAGGATATTTATTATGCTTATATTTAAAGATTTTATTAAAACTCTATTTTAATAGGCACCTTGCACTGGAACTCGGTTTATACATGAAGTATGCAATATACATAAGCGTCACCATAATGGATAATTACCGTATCTCCTACTTATCTTTCGTAGTATGCAGATCAACCGATCGAAAGCGCGCGAAATTTCGATCGGCTGATTTGAATACTACGAAAGATAAGTAGGAGATACGGTAATTATCCATTATGGTGACGCTTATCTATAATGCATACTTCATGTATAAACCGAGTTCCAGTGCAAGCTGCCTATAAGATTTCTTATTTTAATCATAAGTCCTTAACTTAAAAATTTCTTGGGCTTTAAAAACTATTTGTAGATTTTATTTACAGGATGAGGGTTTGACAATAGAAATCCGTTCATAAGACGTATACAATAAATATTAGAGTTATTATAATATTATTGCTTATATCAAAAATATATAACCCAAAAAAATATTCGGCTGTGTGTCCAGTAAATTTGTTAAGTAAATTTAAAAAGAAATGATGCACATCTGACTTTTCGCACGCAAGCTACAATGTACTTTCTGTGCACTTAATAAAAATATTTTCACACAGAAATATTTCGTACTATGTATACCTTAAAAATTTGACTGAATTTCGGAGGTTTGAAGCTTGGTACACTAACATTTATAGCGTTAATGAACTTCATAAGGTTCTCCTGCTAAAACTCACACCGCTTTGTAGGAAAAACTATGTATGAGATAGTAAAAAACAGCATCTTTATTAATCGTTTTAAATACTAGATGGAATGCACATTTCACATGACAAGAGTAACAAAACGTGTAAAAATATGACAGTTTTTTGTTTGTTTTTTGCAATTTTAAAAACATTTTGTGCATTAGTGCAATGTAACGTAAAAATCATTGTGAACAGTTTTCTTAAGTATAAAAAATCTATAAATATAATAAATACAAGATTTTTCAAAAAATTGCATACGATTAAAACTATTTCACGCTTAAATAGAAAAAAACACACACGAAACTGATAAAACTAACATGATTCAATGAATGAAATAATATATATATATATATTAATTTTAATTGCAGCGAAAAATTCCAAAAAAAAACAACCCCAAATAATATTCATTGAACAGTTTTTAATTGCAAAACCACTTAAAATACAGACGAAAAAAGTATCCTTTTTCAAAATATGGATAATCTGTTAAATGTATTGTATTTTTGAAGTAATATGCGAATTTTTGTAAAAAAAACATGGCGCTAAACTTGTCCAAATGCGGCAACACGTAGATTTTAAATAACTTCCATCAATTTAAGGCCCTAAATATTATCTTACACTGAAATTCACTGAAATTTGAGATTTTTAGAAAACTATAATAACTTTCGTGTTTTCAAACAAAAAATAGTCTGAAGCGCGTTTTTTTCTAATCAAATATAAGTTCTTGTTAATAAAGAAAGTCATCTCGTCCTATGGCGCAGTCGGTTAGCGGGTTGCTCCCTATCATTACAACGGGGATCGAGGAGACAGCTTGAGAGTTCGAATAATGTAATTTACATATTTATAGACACTCAAAAAGAAACAAAAAATTATTTATATACACAACATTTGTGTCTTACTATTTGTCACACAGTCAGGTCGTTTGGATATGTTTTTTTAACACCCTGGTCGAAATCCAAAATCCATTGTTCTAAACGAAAGGAATCCCCTGCGCATCAAAGGACACCGCACGCATAAAGGGACGCCTGCATTTATGTCTAATAACGCGCCCGCGCCTTTCTAATAACCCGCCCGCGCGGCATTCTTTCAGCCATATTGGCACCTTCATTTTGAAGCCCTATTTCGCCGTTGCTCCTCCGAAAACCTATCCCACAGAGCAAAACATATATTATGTGATCACGAATACTATATGACATTCTAAAGCTAAAAAAATTCTGAGGTGAAATATTATTATACTCCTCTATAATCGACCAAAGTCACATAACAAATAATTTGCATAAGCATGGTTGGCGCGCAGCTGATTGGTCCTTTCGTATGATGTTTATTTCAGCAATGGTACGTTCAGCAGTTTTTGCGCGGTTTGCCAACAAAAAGATTCAGATGCTTCGACAGTTGCGAACGCACTTTTCAACCGAACCGTATGCAAATTATTCCTTATGTGACATTGGTCGATTACAATTATAAAAAAATAATAATAAAACAGGCTAATTTTTGCTCTGTATAAAACGCTAAACGCTGTGCAGTGCAGTGAAAATTCGTAAATAAGTAATGCAAAATTTAAAAAAAAGGGTGTTAAATCCAAGAAATAAGATTCTTTAATAGAAATTAAAAGGTAGGAAGCAGTTTTTTTTATTAACGGTTGTTTTTTATTGTGGTTTCAAAATGGTAATCTAGGAATATCCTATAATTTGCTCGCCTTAAGTCTCAGTTATAAAAAAACTCAAGCTTATATGAAAAATTCACAGTTATTGCGGTTGTTAGGCTTTAATATTAACCTTACGCGTAAAACGTAGTTTGGTTTCCCCGACTGAAATAATTGTTTATTAAAAAAAAGGCGACGTGTTAAAGCGGAAAAATTTGTATTATTTATTGGTTGGTCTGTGTTTTCAAAATAAAAAAAAACATTTTGTATACATTAATTAATTAATTTATTTATTTAAATTAATTTAAAAATTTTGAGATTTATTTTTTTTAATTTAAAAACCAGCGTTTTGTGGCTAATATACAGCTTTCTAATACAAAATAATAAAAAAATCAAATTCAATATGGAATTATGATTGTTTATGTGTGCTGCGCAAATATTTGCTCGATTAACTTTCCTAACACTTTCATTATTTTACAAATCAAAGTAAGCCAAACGCGTCTTTGAAAAATAAGAATTTCTGTAGTGAATCAGCATGAAAATATAAATTTCTACACGCGCAGTGTTGTTATATATTAATATCAAGCATAATAATTTAACAATCTTTTAGTTTTTGGCTTAAATAAGTTCTATTCATTATGATTGTATGACTTGGTTGGTTCATGTCAATTAGTGATCATGCTCTGCAGCTCTAAACGTTTAAAGCAGAGAGCTCTGGAGCTTTTAAACACAAAATAATAATAAAATTTTTTTTAGCGTTTTAAAGGCTCCAGTTAAATTATCTGTTTTAGGTTGCAAATGGAAAACCAGTAGGTTTTAAATATTTTTTTTGAATCTAAATAGATTAAAAGTACTTTATTATAACCTTTGCTGCTGTCATAATTGAGAAATTTTTATTTTATTATTTTGTTATTTTGAAGAATTACGAAAATAAGCATTTAACAAGAAATAAACGTGAGGATTATGTAAATAGTAGCAAAATGTCAATAAATTAGTAAAAATTTATTAAAAAAATTTTAGAAATAGAATTTCGGCTAGAAATTTTATGAAGCTTGTATTACAAAATTTTAGAAATAGATTTTAAGTTGATGACGTTAGAAATCTGGTATCCCTTAACTTATCAATATTTGAGAATTAAATAATTGGAAATGAAGTAATGGACGCTTTGACGATATTTCAAAAACAAAAATATTCAAAAAACTTTTATTTTTGATTCGTCACACCCTGGCTATATTTAATAATAATTCCTTTATTGATTTACAAATTCACAAAGTAAAATTTACAAATTCACAAAGTAAAATATTATGTTATAAAAAGAAAAATCACAACAAAACACAATGTGATACATCAATACATATTTGTTAGAAAAGTAAAAAAAGATGAATAAAGAGAAGAAACACATAGAACCCTAAGGCTTCGTTAAATTTGTCTATTAAACTTAAAAAATAGTTGAAAATTTTCATTATTTAATTTAGTTTTAAATAGATTTAAATTTTCAGAATTAACAACTGTCTGAAGTAATGTGTTCAAATATTTGGTCACTCTAGATGAAAAAAAAAATTAATAAGAAAAAATCAAATGTAAAAAAATTAAAGATGCAATGTACTTATATATTGTGCTGAATAGGGCGCATTTTGTTTTGTTTTTTATTTGTTACAAAATAAATGCATCATGTCAGACTAAGATAAAACAGTATTGCAGCTAAATTAATTCACTCTGGTTAGTTGACAAATTTGCTTGATGCACATGCACACACAGTTTTTTAAGTTTCGTTTTCTTTAATAAAGCAGTTTGTTACGCTGAATGGAAATTTATATTTTGTATACGAAAAGTACCGACAGGATGCAAACAAGAAAGCTTTAAATTTGGTTTAATTTAAAAAAAAAGTATTAATGATTTTTTTTAAGATTTTAAGATTTTTTATTTTTTCTTGTAATACATCAAGAAAACAATAGAAAACACGAACACAAATGTGATTGCAACCCAGTTGAGTTACAAAAACACAGATCACAAAGTTGAGTTGAGAGAAGACCTGGCTGATTTAGACTTACTAGAAAAAAAATGACTAAAGGCTTTAAAAAAGTAACGCTCTTTATTTAGTCATTATTACCATGAGTTAGTTCTTCAAAGATTTTTTAAATTGATACTGAGTTTTGGAACTGAACTTGATTTTCATTTAGATAATTCCATTTACTTATAACTCTACTAAAAAAACTGTATTTTCGGCAATTGACTCTTAAGTGTTCTTTTTTGAGTTTTTTTTAATGTCCTCTGGTTGAATTTGGGTTTAGAACAAAATATTTCTCAGGGTTTAAATTTACCAGTTGATTTAAGATTTTAAATGTTTCAAACATATCCATCTTTTCTCTTCTTTTCTCTAAAGTTTCTAGATTAAGTGTATTTAGTCTGTTTATATATCCAGTATCTTTTAAGTTACAAACTTTAAAAACTCGTTTGGTAAAATAGCGTTGGACTTTTTCTACAATATATTTATCTTTAGTCATATATGGGTTCCAAACAACACTTGCGTACTCAACAGTAGGACGCACAAAACTTTTATAAGCAATAAGATAGTTTTTAAGGGTGGAGTGATACATAAAAGTTAATTGCGCCAATTGATACAATTGTAACTAATACAATGAACAACTACGGACTAACCAAAAGATATTTACTTAAAACTTTCTTGAAACATCTAAAGAATTAAGTTAATTGAATGGGAGTAGATTGTCCAAGGTGTAACAACCTTTCAAAAGAAAATTTCTTCAAATTCGGCAGTCTTCCATGCAATTTAAAGGAGGGTGGTAAATTTATGGCTTGCAAATTGTTTAAGCAATGTGTAAAATTTTATAGCACCATATAAATCAATTTTGTCTCTGATTTAATCTTTTAACTAGAATTATCTATGTTCATAACCAACAGGTAACAACTCATTGATGAACACAAACGTAGTGAAATTTTTTTTTTTTAATGATCAGATAACAGAATTAATATCATACTAAGCATAGTTTATGCATAGTTTAATTCTTCTGTTTTCATCATTTCATTGTGTTTATTTTTTCTTTTTCTATTTTTTTTTCTTTTTTTTTTTTTTCATCAACAACATCAAATCTGCGACTTAATTGCCGCCAATATGAATCACAATTGTAACTAATTATCAATGAACATAGCTATCTGATATGACTTTAAAGGCTCAAAAAGAGCGCTTATTTAAGTCAGTTCCAAAACTCTTCTTGAATGCATCCAAAGAATCGACAGTTACTTGAGATGGGAGTAGATTGTTCCAAGGTGTAACAACCCTATTTGCAAAAGAAAATTTCCTTGCATTAATTCGGCAGTCTTCCATTGCCAATTTAAATGGATGACCACGGGTGGGCTGCAGGTTAAACTTAAAAAAATCATTGGTTTGCAAATTGTTTAAGCAATGTATAATTTTAAAGCACTCATATAAATCAATTTTGTCTCTTCGATCCTTTAATCTTTCTAAACCTAGGTAATTCAGTCTATGTTCATAACCAACAGGTAACAACTTGCATTTATAAAACAAACGCCTAGTGAAATTTTGTTGCACTTTTTCCAAAATGTTTATATCCTTTTGTAAATAAGGGTTCCAAACTGCACTAGCATACTCCAGAATTGGTCTAACATAGGACTTATATGCTCTGAGAAAATTATTTCTAGAGTTTGAGTTGAATGTTCTAAAAATTAGTGATGTCACTCTCATAGCTTTTTTTGCTGTGATTTCACAGTGTTTAGAGAATTTCAGATCATGGGATATATAAACACCTAGGTCACGCACCAATTCTGTAGTTGCAAGTACGTTATTACCAAGCTTATATTTACAAATTAACTCTTTGCTATGATTTCGAATATGAAGAACTTCACATTTGTGATTAGATAACTGCAGTTGCCAGTCTTGTGACCAGCTGTGTATTCTATCTAAATCTTGCTGAAGTCTCAAGGTTTGAATGTGGTAATCTTTAGATGAAGATTTTACAAACAACTTTATATCATCTGCAAAGAGTCTAATTTGTGAGAACTTAACACAATCAACAATATCATTAATATATACCAAGAACAAAAATGGACCTAAAACAGAACCCTGAGGAACTGAACTTCTTACAGGAAATGATTTGGATACTGAGTTATTAATTACAACTTTAATTTCCCGCCCAACTAAAAATTCTTTTATCCATTTTAAAAATTTACCAGAAACACCATATTTTTCTAGCTTATATAACAATTTTTGATGTGACACGGTGTCAAAGGCCTTGGCAAAATCCAAGTAAATGACATCAATTAGAAATTTGTCTTTTAGTGCTAGCGTCCACTCATTAAAAGTTTCCAACAGCTGTGTTATTGTAGAACTTTTTGCCTTAAAACCATGTTGAAACCTTGACAAAATGATATGGAAAAAGACAAGCAGTTCTTCTTTGACAAGCTGTTCCATTAGTTTACAAGAAAAAGATGTAAGTGAAATTGGACGATAATTTTCTTTTAGGCTTTTAGTGCCTTTTTTAAACAGTAAGTTTAATAAAGCTATTTTCCAATCAAGTGGTAATTCTCCAAAATCAAAAGACATCTGAAAGATTATTGCCAAAGGTTCAGCAATAACTTTAGCCAAGCGTTTTAAAAAGTAAGCTGGAAAACAGTCAGGTGTTCGAGACAATTTGTTTGGGAGCTTTTTTAGGGCCTTAAATACCTTTTTTGTGGTAAATACCATGTTGTCCAACTTTCCAATGTTCGGTGGATTAAAATTTGGCAAAGTATTATCATCATCAGTAAAAACAGAAGCAAAATAATTTCCAAAAAGTTCAACTTTTTCAAAGTCTTCAGTTACAAATGTCCCATCATCTCTTTTAATTGGTGGGATAGTTTCTTTTGTTTTGATTTTACTATTAACAAATTTATAAAAATTGTTTAAACCCCCAGAATTTAAAATTTTTGTTTCTTTATTAGTGTTAAAATCTCTAACTTTATTTTTGTATACTTTGCAAATTTTTTTGTACTCTGATCTTGATTTTTCATCAATATTACGCTTACGCCAAAGTTTTTTCTTTTGATTTTGTAGTTTTCTTATTTGTATTGGATATTGTACAATTTTTTTTTGTTTGTAAATATTTTTTTTCCAGGGACATGTCTATTGATACCTAACAACAAAATATCCTTGAATCTCTGCCAAGCATTTTCTACTGTGCCACATTCCTCAAATAATATTTTCCAGTTGATTGTAGATAAGTATAAACTTAGCATATCATAATCTGCTTTTAAAAAATCAGGTATGTAGTTTTGAATCTTATTTTTAGGACTGTCAAATAATTTAAGATTAATTTCAGATAAAATAGTGTCATGGTCTGATTGTGAAAAGCTGGGCGCAACAGTGACATTATTGAAAATTTCTCTATCGTTTGTAAACAAAAGATCCAGATAATTATTTCCACGAGTTGGTTGTGAAACAAGCTGATACATACCTAGCTCAATAAGAAACTCAAACCAATTATTTTCATTTTGCGTGTTTGAAGTTATTTTATTTGAAGACCAATCTACCCCTGGCAGATTGAAATCTCCAGTAAAGACAATGGTTCCTACAAAGTTTTCTGTCAAGTTCCTGATTAGCTCAAATATTAGATTGTCTTTTTCTTTGCTAGTACTAGGTTCTCTGTAAATACCAATGAATCTCAGTTTAGATGACTTTTGTAGAATAATGTCAACGGCTACTAGTTCTATTGCATTGTACTTTTCCTCCATTTCAACTTCAACTACTCTAAAAATATTTTTAATTAATAGGACTACTCCACCTCCTCGTCGCTGCTGTCGATCCCTTCGATAAACATTAAATTCTCTATTTTTTGTGATCATTTCATTAGTGGTTGTTTCAGTGAGCCATGTTTCACAAATAAAGCATATGTCAACAAAACTATAGTTAGAATCACCACCTGAAATCAGAACATCAAGCTCGTCTAAGGAGTTAACAAGGCTTCTTGCATTCATACACAAAATTTTTATACTAGGTATAAGCTTTAATTTACTACAGTGATAATTAAGTCGCATAATTTCCTATTTTGAAACATTTAGGGGAGCCTTGAGAGTGATGTCGAACAAAAAGGGATCACCATCAGCAGAATACCGAAGCGAAACCTTTTTGTTCTGCTCTCTAAGCTCCCTAAGTTTGCCAAGCAATTCCTTTTGACAGACTCGCTGTTCCTCATTCAGTGACGGTCTTACATAAACTTTATCAAATTTAGTGACCCCTCTTAGTCGTCCTCCTGAACGTACAGCTCTATTTCTGATATATTTGTTCACGACCCTAACTTTTAAAAGCCTGGGCCGGTCACCAGCTCTTCCGATACGAAAAAACTCAACAGGAGTGACTTCGCCCAAATCGCCACTGTCAAGAGTCTTTAATAACTCGGTCACATTCTCTTTTTCCCCTTCGTAGGAATCGCTCTCCGGTAGGCCAGATACGACCAGCATTGACTCATGTTCTCTTTGCACCTCCATGCGCTTAAAATAACTGTCAATCATCGGCAGTAGACGATTCAAAACCTTTTCACAGATGGATGCCACTAAGTCAGTATTGACACCAGGAGCTCGCTCTTCTTCCATCCCGGCGAATCTCTTCTCCAACTCCGTTAGCCTTTTCCGAAGATCCGCATTCTCTGCCTCCAGTCTGGCAATTTGATCATCTTTTGTCTCTCTCGGCATGTTGCAGTGGATTTTTTATTTTTTTTTAATTTTTTTTTTATTTTTGTGTTTAATTTGGTTTATTTGCGGGTTTTGTGACAGCTGTGTATTCTATCTAAATATTGTTGAAGTTTCAAGGTTTGAATGTGGTTATTTTTTGGTGGAGATTTTAAAAACAACTTTATATTTTTTTCATCTGCAAAGAGTCTAATTTGTGAGAACTTAACACAATCAACAATATCATTAATATATACCAAAAATAAAAATGGACCTAAAACAGAACCCTGAGGAACTGAACTTCTTACAGGAAATGATTTGGATACTGAGTTATTAATTACAACTTTAATTTCCCGCCCAACTAAAAATTCTTTTATCCATTTTAAAAATTTACCAGAAACACCATATTTTTCTAGCTTATATAACAATTTTTGATGTGACACGGTGTCAAAGGCCCTGGCAAAATCCAAGTAAATGACATCAATTAGAAATTTATCTTTTAGTGCTTGCGTCCACTCATTAAAAGTTTCCAACAGCTGTGTTATTGTAGAACTTTTTGCCTTAAAACCATGTTGAAACCTTGACAAAATGATATGGAAAAAGACAAGAAGTTCTTCTTTGACAAGCTGTTCCATTAGTTTACAAGAAAAAGATGTAAGTGAAATTGGACGATAATTTTCTTTTAGGCTTTTAGTGCCTTTTTTAAACAGTAAGTTTAATAAAGCTATTTTCCAATCAAGTGGTAATTCTCCAAAATCAAAAGACATCTGAAAGATTATTGCCAAAGGTTCAGCAATAACTTTAGCCAAGCGTTTTAAAAAGTAAGCTGGAAAACAGTCAGGTGTTCGAGACAATTTGTTTGGGAGCTTTTTTAGGGCCTTAAATACCTTTTTTGTGGTAAATACCATGTTGTCCAACTTTCCAATGTTTGGTGGATTAAAATTTGGCAAAGTATTATCATCATCAGTAAAAACAGAAGCAAAATAATTTCCAAAAAGTTCAACTTTTTCAAAGTCTTCAGTTACAAATGTCCCATCGTCTCTTTTAATTGGTGGGATAGTTTGTTTTGTTTTGATTTTACTATTAACAAATTTATAAAAATTGTTTAAACCCCCAGAATTTAAAATTTTTGTTTCTTTATTAGTGTTAAAATCTCTAACTTTATTTTTGTATACTTTGCAAATTTTTTTGTACTCTGATCTTGATTTTTCATCAATATTACGCTTACGCCAAAGTTTTTTCTTTTGATTTTGTAGTTTTCTTATTTGTATTGGATATTGTACAATTTTTTTTTGTTTGTAAATAATTTTTTTCCAGGGACATGTCTATTGATTCCTAACAACAAAATATCCTTGAATCTCTGCCAAGCATTTTCTACTGTGCCACATTCCTCAAATAAAATTTTCCAGTTGATTGTAGATAAGTATAAACTTAGCATATCATAATCTGCTTTTAAAAAATCAGGTATGTAGTTTTGAATCTTATTTTTAGGACTGTCAAATAATTTAAGATTAATTTCAGATAAAATAGTGTCATGGTCTAATTGTGAAAAACTGGGCGCAACAGTGACATTATTGAAAATTTCTCTATCGTTTGTGAACAAAAGATCCAGATAATTATTCCCACGAGTTGGTTGTGAAACAAGCTGATACATACCTAGCTCAATTAGTAGTTTTAGGTAGCTTGTTATTATTTAAGTAATAATCCGTTTTGTGTACATTTTTACAAATATTTAAATGTAGTACTTCACATTTATTTTCAGATAGATTGAGCTGCCAATCTTGGGCCCATTGGGCAATTCTATTTAGATCATCTTGTAATTTAATTTGATTGTCATTTGAGTCTGAAAAACTAGTATAAACCTTTGCATCATCTGCAAAAAGTTTAATTTCTGAATTTTGGACACAATTGACAATATCGTTTATACATAAACAAGAAAAAGAAACGGTCCCAAAACTGAACCTTGTGGTACTGAACTTGTAACTGGGTATGAAGGCGAGAAAGTATTGTTTATTACTATTTTCATTTTTCTATTAGTTAAAAAAGCTTGTATCCATTTTAGAAGCTTACCAGAAATTCCATATTTATTTAATTTAAACAAAAGCTTTTGATGCGATACAGTATCAAAAGCTTTAGCAAAATCCAAGTAAACTACATCAACTGATTTTTTACCTTGAAAAGCTAAAGTCCAATCATTGTAAACATCAAGAAGTTGTGTAACTGTTGAGCTTTTATCTTTAAAACCATGCTGAAGGTTAGATAATATATTTACAAAAAAGATAGAAAGCTCAGCTTTTACAATCTGTTCCATTATTTTACAAGAAAAACATGCAAGAGAGATTGGACGATAGTTTTCTTTTTGACATTTTGAACATTTTTTGTGCTTTGGTGTAGTAAGTGCAATTTTCCAATCACTTGGAAGTTCACTTGAATCAAAAGATTTTGGAATATTTTAGAAAGGGGTTCTGCAATAACTTTTGCTAATCGCTTTAGAAAAAGAGCAGGAATGCCATCAGGAGAACGAGACAATTTATTAGGCAGTTTTTTAAGAAATTTTAAAACATGCCTTAAAGTAAAATTTATGTTTTCAAGTATTTGATTGTTTTTTGGTTCAAAATATGGAAAATTATTATTATCTTTGGTAAAAACAGAAGCAAAATATTCACCAAAAATTTTTGCTTTTTCAGAATCTTCAGTTTTAAAACTACCATCTACACATTGTATTGGAGGAATAGCTTCCTTGGATTTTAGCGATTTGCTTATATACTTATAAAAATAACCAATATCATGTGATTTAAGAACCTCTTCTTCATGATCTGATTTGAACTTTTTGACACTATTTGCATAAAGTTTTGAAATTGTTTTAAATTGATTTTTAAAATTATTGTTACTATGTCTAGTTTTCCACAACTTTTTCTTTTTATTTTGAAGTTTATAAATATGTTTTGGATACTGAAGTTTTTTCTTAGAATATTTTTTATACTTATTCATTAAAGGCACATGCAATTAAATACATTTAGTTAAAATGCAACAAAGTCATCCCAATACTCTTGGACTGTACTTAAATATTTAAAATTTAAATCCCAGTTTTGAGAAGCTAAAAATAGAGCTATGCTGCTGTAATCAGCAATTTTAAAGTCAGGTACCAAGATGACTATTGTTAAAAAGATTACAATTTATTTCACTACAAATTACAGCATGATCAGAATTTCCAAAATTTGCAGCCAAGTGTATTCTATTAAAAATTTCAGGGTCATTTGTAAGTAGTACATCTAAGAAATTTCTGTCTTTAGTTGGTTCAAGAACTAGTTGAGAGAGTCCTAATTCTAAAAATGTTGTGTAATATTTAATTTCTTTTTGAGAATTGCTAAGAATTTTATCAGAATCCCATCTTATTCCAGGTAAATTCATGTCACCTATTAAAAAGGTTTGAAGATTTTGTTCTATTGATGTGGAGTATATGTTTTTAAATTCGCATTATTTCCCACCGGAACCAAAATTTTATTTTTTTAAAAACGTAAATAGTATTTTTCCACGTGTTGGCTCTTTTTGGAATTAAAATTCCGGCTTTTTATATTGCATAAAATATAGAATTTCGTGCACACTCCACAAAAAAACCATTTAACAAATGAAAAAAACGTGATACTGATAATAATTTTTTTTTGAAATGGTTGTATTCCTTAAATATGGTTTGCATGGAACCGAATTTAAAAATCGTGCTATTTAGTACACGTCTTTTGTTTGTTTTCACTGAATGTTTTAACAATATATCCCACCAGGAGAACTGCTTTATTTTGGAACATCTTCGTCAAAAAAAACAATGATTTGTATTTTAATTAATAAATCGATCGGAATTATTTTTACTGTGATAGAGTGTAACCTGATCAAAGCTAAATAAAAAAGTTTGAACGGCACTAAAGACCAACCAAACCGTCGTTACTCTGACACAAAGAGTCACAAATCATTATAAAATCAACGCGACTCTGACTTATTTTGCTTAGATTATTTATAGTTTAAAATATAAAAAAGAGTCACACTTACGAGCATTTTACGACGCTTCTGACTCATTTAACGACAAAACGTGGCTGATTTAAATGTTAAATAAATCGGGGTCATGGAGTAACCATCAAATTAAAATAATTTATCACCAAATTTATTATTACCCTTTTAAAATTCATAAATGCTTGAAGTTATTTATCCCCCCTGCGAAACTCTTAGAATAATGAAATTTCTAAGATTGAATAGAAATAACAATTTTTAATTTTATTATCAAAATTTGTTTTATTACCTTGTTTACCACACAAAGTCTTCCAAATTATTTTTACGCTGGATGAAATTTTTCCATATATTCACTGAGAAAATCTTAAATATTTAAAACAATAATTTCATCGAGAACAACCGCATTGAAAGAAACAGAAAAATATTGTTTTGAAAAGCTTGAATTAAAATTATAATCAAAAATATATAATAATAGCAAGAATACATGAAATTTAAATAATTAAAAAAAGAAGAATGAAAAACGGAGAACAAAATATATGGTATATATCTTTATATCCTAATGACAGGCACATGTGCATATTTTCATGATAATTCTAACAATTTTTTTATTTGTGTTATAATAAGCTAAAACTGGCGTAGATTAAGACTGATTTTTCCATCCTTGACTTCTGCAAAAAGAATATTTAAATTGTCAGAAATTCTAAAACAAAAGAAAAAAGAAAAAGAACGAAAAAATTTACACACATTATTTTATTTCGTTGGGCCAGGTTTGGACCTTATTTTAACAAATTTTTCAAAAGCATTATTGATGATAGTTGGAAGTCATTGCTTTCTCAGTGGTATTTATGACAAAACACACAAAACAAATAGAAAAATATCAAAATACAAAAAAACAAGCAAAATACAAAGACACGAATAATTTTTTAAAAAGAAAATCGTATCTCTACCGCCAAAATTTTAACATGAGTAATTATTTTAAAAAAATATTAATTTTTAAATATCCTAAATTAAAAAATTGTTTCTAATACGGAAAATAATCCAAAATTTTAAACAATAGATTTTTTTCTTAAATTAATTTTGCAAAGAAAACTACCACACTGTTTAAACAAGATTGTTAAAGAAAGCGCAACTGTGGAAATTGGAATAAAGCACGTTGAAACCGCTTAGCGTTGCTTTTTGATTTATTTATTGACAGAGCCTTCTTGGCTGTGTAATTTAATTATTGATTGTTATTAATGTGTGATTTATTTATTGATAAGAATTTAGCGCTTTCAAAATGAAAATATTATAAGCAACTAAAACTTAAACCATTAATTATGTACTGTTGTAACACAAATACGGTATAAAAACAATGTTTTATGAAAAAAATCATAAACTTTTGCAGTTTTTTTAAAGTCTCAGAGCGGCTTGGATTGTGGCTTAACAGCCGTTTATTCTGTTTAACAGGAACCTCCTTGTTAATGTGTTTATTTTCATCGCGTTTTTGAAGATTTGAGACAAAAAAAATCAACTCAAGGATGATTTTTTGACCACGTAAAATGAAAGGGGAGGACTTGTTAAAATTTTTTAGAAACGTGCTTAGTGTAAGGTATCAAGGTCCCCAAATTATAGGCATGCCAACTCCATATAAAAACTTTCATAAAAACAATTGAGAAAATTTTACAGTAAATCCCCTAGTTACCGTTGAAAAATGACCTGTCAATACTGTTATTATGTTTTTTAAAATAACACTATCCAATGAAGAAATACAAAACAAATTAAACTTCTAAAATTATAAGTTTCTGCAACCTTTGAATATAGGTAAATAAAACCTAGCTGACCTCGATGATTTGCAGTATTAAATTAATCATTTCATCAATAACTCCATTTAAAATTTTTAGCAAAAACGGTTTAATATTAAAGATTAAATACCATAACTTAACAATTATTTATCTAACTACTCAATTTGGAATAAAAATTTAATTTAAAAAAAAAAATTAAGATATTTTGTAAAAATTTGGAATTTAAAAAATACATGCGTTCTTATTTGTTTTTTTAAAACAATTTTAATTGATCCATTCATGTCTCATGTCAAAAACAAAATCGGTGGTTGATTTACACAACAAGGAGTTAAGTATTATATATTTTTGGTAAAACTGTCGTTGATACAATTTTGATCTCTGGTGTAGTATATTCGTTCAAGTGTGGTATCTGCAATGATACCAAATACATGGGTAAATTAGTTCGTCATTTACATACCAGAGCATCCGAACATTTCGGAATAAGCTCTTTGACGGAAAGACCAACCGGACCAACCGGACCAACCAACCGACCAACCGGAGTCAGCGATTTTGGATCCCGTTTTAAATTGTGGTTATTCTGCGAATCTTAACGATTTTACTATTATGTGTAGAGCTAAAAATGACTTTCATTTACTTATAAAAGAAAGTCTTCTTATTAATCAAGAAAAACGCTTAACAAAAATGTCACTTCATACCCGCTTTATCTTTTTTTTAAAATTTTTGGGTAGTTTTATTTTTAAAAAAAACGTGGGGTGCCCTGTTTTTTTATCCCTTTTTTTGCATTGTATTTTATTTGGTTTATCTTTTCTGTCGTTTTCAACTTTACACGTAATTTTTGCTTATTTGTTCCTCCAAACTTTTGTATGTGTCAATGTTTTATAAGTTTCCGTGTGTTAATAGTTTTAATAGTCTTTGGTAGTTTAATCATTCAAGCGTTTTTTACCTTTAATCAACTTTTTTTTCCTCAGCACTCTTTTATCGAAGTCTTGCAAAGTTTTATTTTATCATTTGTTTTTTTAAACTGTAATTATGTTTCTTTTAACTCTGGTTATAGTTTTTCGCATATTTTTGTCAGCATCCAAAAGTTTTTTTTTGGTTTAACTCAAAATATTTAGTTTTAGTTAAATTTACGTTTCTAATACACAACTCAAAAGTTTTGTATTTTATTCCCCTTTTTTTCGTGTTCGTTTAATTTTTGGCTTCTACTAGTATTCTAATCATGTTTTTGCTTTAAGGAGTTTCGAACGTTTTATGTGCATTGTTTCGGTTGCTTTTATATTTATAAAATTTGTATTTAAGAAATATTTTATTAAATAAAAGTTTTGTCAAGAATACATAAAAATTAATTAATAAAATTATCATGTATTCATGGTTTTGTTTTCAATTTTATTAAAACAAAAAGCCTTTTGTCTAAATTATTTTTCACGTTTTTTGTATAAGTATGTGTAGTGTGTAATTCTTTCTTCATATTCATTTCTTTATATTTCATTAGTTTAAAATTTTATGTGATATAATTTCTGATTCAATGTTTTTTCGGTCTGATGATGATTGTTTGTAACAATCGAAACGTCACGTTTTAAATGTATTCAATAAACGTTTTATCGACAGTTCTTTTGTTTATTATAAGATGTCGCTTTCCGTTAACACAAAATTTTTTCCCTTCTGTTACCGCCACTAATGATAGCTTAAATTTATTTTTCGTCCACAAATTGACTAATCAACGCAATGGCAGCAGAAACCGTGTCTCCGCACTGTTTTAATTTTTCTTCGTGCAGTAAACTCGGAAATGTATTTATATTCTTACTCTTACAGTATATTTACCTCATTAAATCGTTGCGCGAATTAAGGTAATGTAGCAAATAAAAAAGGCGGAAAATAAACCACGCCTACTTTGGCACCTATGAGAATTTTACCTATAGGCACCTTGCACTGGAACTCGGTTTATACATGAAGCATGCAATATACATAAGCGTCACCATAATGGATAATCACCGTATCTCCTACTTATCTTTCGTAGTATGCAAATCAACAGATCAAAATTTCGCGCCCTTTTGGTCCGCTGATCTGAATACTACAAAAGATAAGTAGGAGATACGGTAATTATCTATTATGGTAACGCTGATGTATATTGCATACTTCATGTATAAACCGAGTTCCAGTGCAAGGTGCCTATAGTAAAATACTTTGCCAATAGAAAATACTTTACCTATAGTAAAATACTTTACCAATAGTAAAATAGAAAAAATTAAATAGGAAAGTAAAAAAAAACCAAGTCGGATCAAATGAAAAAATCTTGCGCTCACATTGATTTTTAGTGATGATAAGTTTTAATTTAAAGACAATAGCGATGCATTATTCTGTTTCTTGTTAAAAAAACACGTCAGGGTTTTAACAACCCCTAAAATGTCATATGGTATTCGTGATCACGTCATAATATGCTTTGTTCCGTGGGAATGGTTGTGGGAGGAGCTGTTGAAGCACTTTTAGTTAATTAGCGCTTAGGAAAAATATGGATCTCCATTGGATTAAAGATCTCGATTTTCCCCCAAGCCCCAGTTGGCTAAAAATGATTCTATAAGGTCATAACTCTGTGAAGGTCTTTAACACTTGAACAATTTCCTTTTAAATGGGAGGGTTTTGACTATCGTGAACATATCGTCGTTACTACGGCAAAATGAGCCACTGTCATTATAAAAAACACGTGACTGTGACTCATTTTTTGCTAAATAGAGGAGCGTGTGAAATATTAAATAAGTCACAGTCACGTGTATTATATACAAACTGTGGCTCATTTCGCCGTAGTAAAACGATATGAAACTGTCGAGTTTTTACGTTATGATCTACGCAAGCTCACCAGCACCATAATCAAGTAGACGGTTTTTCGTCTTGAAAAACATAAAATAAGTAACATTGCTGATTTAAAATTAAAAAAAGCAAATACATTTTAATTTTTTTGCTTAAAGGTGCAGTACCGAGTCAAAATTTTTGTCTTCGATTTTGATTATTTTTTGTAAAAAATTTACCCCTGCCCCCAATAGCTCGCAAAAGTTTTTTCATTAAAATATCTCCAGTGGTTCATGAGATATGACCCTCCGAAAATGGTGTTTTTCAACAATTCTGTATTTGAAAAATTGCTCAATGGGTAATAAAATTTAAATTACAAATTATGCACTTAAAGAAAGCGACTATTTTTTACTTTAATTTGATACCTTGATCGTTAAGATTGGTGCAGTGTTTGTCGAGATATTGCGTTTCCGTACAAAAAAGCCGCGATTTTTTCGTTAAAAACACCAAACGACGGCAGTGATTTTATAAAGTTTTCCCAACATTTTTGCCTTAACTTCGTATTTTTAGCGAAAAAACCGTTGGTTTTTCGTACGCGAAACGCAACATCTCGACAAAAACTGCACCAATCTTAACGATCAAAGTATAAAATTATTGTAGAAAACACCCGCTTTTTTGAGTGCATTTATTTTGTAATTTATATCTCAATACCCATTGAGCAATCTTTTAAGTACAGAATGGTTGAAAAACGCCTTTCTTGGAAGGTCTCCTGAACCACTGGAGATATTTTGACGAAAAAACTTTTTGAGGGCTATTGGGGGCAGGGGTAAGGTTTTTACAAAAAAATTAGCAAAATCGAAGACAAAAAGTTTGACTCGGTACCGCACCTTTAATGTAAGTTGTTTGCCATGAAAATAAATTTTAATCAGTGCATAAATGCTATCAATATATAAAGCAACAAATGTATAAGTAACTTTACATTTATAGAAACTACACCGAAAAAACATAATGTGCCAGATAAAGGCAATGGGAAAAAATTTTAAAATATTTTTGTGTAATTATAATAAAAATTATTTGTATAATTGTCAATATTATCGTAAACCATTGTCATCAATAAATCCTTATATTACATTTGAGATCGAAAACAATAAAATAAAAACCTACAATTTATAGGTCTTATAAAATGTTGAAAACGACCCGCAGAAACCTATTAAAACAAAACTTTATATAAAAGGTAAACTAAAGTTAACATAATCGAAACTAATAAAAGCAAAAATATAACAAAGCAAATCGCAGTTACGTGCGCCAGCTGACTACATAAACGCGTTAGTAAAATAAAGGCAAAGAACATACAAAATAAAATCAGTTAAAACTAAAAAAGTTTTGTTTTTTTTAAAGTTAATAAGAGCCTGAAAATTATCTTAATCCTCCTTTTTAGAAAATTACAAAAAAATTCATGTAGAAACACTTCACAAATTTAATTCAAATATCGCCCGATAAAAACTGCTCATTTAATAGCGTCGCTACAACGGCAAAATGAGCTACAGTTCGTATAAAATATGTGTGACTCATTTTAAATTTAAAACAGGACCCTGTTAACTGCAGAATGAGTCACGGTCACGTGAATTTTAAAATGACAGTGGCTCATTTTGCAGTAGTAACGACGATACGGACTGACCGGGCTGAAACTTTGGAATGTTGTGCTTTAGTTCTAAAACGCTCAAGTACCACATTTCGTCGTTACTACGGCAAAATGAGCCACTGTCATTATAAAATACACGCGACTGTGACTCATTCTGTAGTTAATAAGGTCCTGTTCCAAATTAAAAATGAGTCACAGTCATGGGTATTTTATAATGACAGTGGCTCATTT
This sequence comes from Microlaimidae sp. YZB2_3, assembly GCA_030248175.1. Lineage (NCBI taxonomy): Eukaryota > Metazoa > Nematoda > Chromadorea > Desmodorida > Microlaimidae > Microlaimidae sp. YZB2_3. The sequence continues at coordinate 12,937 of JASAMX010010777.1, read as the reverse complement.
TTCCGTAGTAACGACGATTTGAAGTTTTCCCTCCAAGTCGCGTGTTTATAATAGGGTAAAATTCCAATTATTGTAAAAATGAAAAACAAGATTTTTTTAAAAACTACAAATAAATTGAAGAAAAAAAAGTAAAAACGCCGTGTAAAAACAACAAACAAAATTTTTTATAATCAACTGTAGGACAGCTCTATAAAGACTCCGACTAAAAAGTATTCTATATACTACATTAATTGTTAGACAAATAAAATCTAGCTGACCTCGATAATTGCAATATTGAATCGACTATTTAACAGCAAAACTATTAGATTTTTTTACAAAAACGGTTAACAATAAAGATCAAAACCTTTATTTTAATAATTATTTATTAAATTTCTCAATTTTGAACACAAATGCAAATTTTTTAAGGACTAAAGTTAGTTAATTTTTGTATATTTTGTAAAAAGGTGAAATTAAAAAAAATTCTGCGTTCTTGTTTGTTTTTAAAAAAACGTTATATGACAGCATAATTTTAACTGGCCCACTTATGTCTGCTTCGACCTCAGCCAGATATAATTCAACCATAGGACCTACAATTTTAAAGAAAAAAATGCAAATAAACAAAAGCACTCAGCTAAAGGTAAACCAAACGTAGCTGCAACAGTTGTTCGTTTGATTAAAAAATATTCCCAATTAGGTAACCACTCAAATCACGAGAACCTGACGTCACTTTATCAAACAAATACTCCGTATTAAATCGAATCTAATTGGCTGATAAAATGACGTCAGATTTCCGTGATTTGAATAGTTACTTAATGGGGGCATTTTTTAAATCAACGAACAACTGTTGCAGCCACGTTGGCTTTACCTTTAAACGCTATATTTATTCAACCTCTGGACTCTCGAAGAAACATAAAAATATCTCAATTTATGTTTTGATAGCATTTTTGACTTTAAAGTTCTGTTTATAAATCATATTTAGCAACTACAATACAAGTAACAAAGTTGCAAAAATCTGTAAAATCGCAAAAATGCGTTTTTTGGATTTTCAAAAACAAACTCCCAATCTTTAGAGTTTTAACTAAGTATAAACTAGGCTTAAACGCTTTATTCTGCTACGCAAACCGTTTTTACTGATTTCGGATTTTTGTTGCCTGCGCAAAATGTAATTAATCATTACAAGATAACCATAAAAAAACTGAATTTTATTAATCTCGCGTAAAATAATGCATTCTGCTCTAATTCGTAGTGTTGTTTATTACACGCCAATGAAATGATGCTGCTATTTAACATTAAAAACCCGCATCTAAAAAAGTTTGTTAAACAGGTTATAAAAATAATATATTTTTTTAATTCGAAATATAGGTATTTTGTTTGAACTTTTTGACGGTTTTTTAAGTATTTTTATACAAATTCTGGATTATTATTGTTCTGTTTTTGCAGTAAACCTATCTGGGAAAACGATCTTTTTTTGTGGAATTTTTTTCAGTTGCAGCTCAGATTTTACATTCTGTGAGCTTTTTTAAAACAAAACCACGCATCGCATCTAACCAACTATATACATTTTTTAAAATTTGTTGGAAAAACCATTCACTTTTGTGACGACCCAAAGTGGAAGCGAAAATAACCAGGCGCTGAAAAATTTAGACAGCCAAAATTATTGAAAAATTTGGCCGATACAGGAATTGAACCCGTAACCTCCAAAGTCGACTCTGGCGTGCTATCCATTACACCATAGGCCGGACAGGGAAAGGGGAAAGATAATCAATCGCCTTTTATTAACGCTTGCACTTTGAATTTTCACGGAAGGGACACGAATGTGTCACACTTTCTATAAACTTTTTTTGTAAACGTAATTTTCAAAATTGCTTGGCTATCAATTTAAATGACATTAGAATGAGTTATTACTTAAACACTGAATGTCATTGATTGATTTAATTAAAATCCATTTTTGAATACTTGAAATGATTAAAATAAAAAAAATATTTCAAGAATAATATATAAAAAGATTGTGTAATGTACCAAAATGAAAAAAATAATACTTTAAATCAATATTTTATTGTATTTTATGTTTTAAACGGAGTTCGGTATTGGTTAAGCTAAGTGATTATAGAATTATTTGAATACAAAAATAAATATTCGAATTGACAATAAAAGAAACAAAAAAACACGATACAAATCGACTGTTAAAAATGACCATTTATATGGTAGTTTAGAAGTACCATTTAACTGGTACTTTAGAACTGAATTGGTATATTTGAAGTACAATTTAAATGGTGCATATATTACATTCGATTTAATTTGATCTAAGTGTCTCATTTTTTGTTATATATATCTTTGGTTACGTTCTTATTAAAGACCGTAACTATCTTTTAATACTGTTATATTTAACACCTTTCATAACAGCAGATCCGTGGCGATTAACTATAATTAAAATTGTTTATTTACTTAAATCCTTAATTAAAGTTAATTAATTAATAAGTTAGTTAATTAACATGGTTTGATTATAATGATCGTTTTAAAAAAACATGCATGTTTGCAACAACAAAACACCCATGAATGAAAAAATACATAATTTGTAAAGCAATGGTTTATCTTCACGATTAAGTATTTAATGGTATATTTGAAAATTGAGTGTTGACAGAGTTTAGCAGTTTATAATATATAAAATAACTTAAACCCATTTTTGTAAACACATTTTCCCGGTCGAGAAGGGTCAAAACCTGCCCCAAAAACAGTAAAGAAAATCAGCGACTAAGCTAAGCCTAAGCGAAATCTAAGCTAAGATTAAGCTGAGCTTTAGCAAAACTTAAGCCTGAGCCAAACTCAAGCCTAAAGTCTATGCCTAAGCGAATAAAACCTAAGCTAAGTCTAAGCCCAAGAAAAACCTTTAAGTCTAAGCAAAATCTAAGCTAAGCCTAAGCCTAAGCAAAACCAAAGCCTATAAGCAAAATCTAAGCCTAAGCAAAACCTAAGCTAAGTCTAAACAAAACCTATGCCTAGAAACTAAATCTAAGCTAAGTTTAAGCAAAACCTAAGGTAAGCAAAAGCTAACCTAACCCCTCCCATGTCTTTTTCGGGGTAGGTTTTTCCCTTCGGCTTCCCGGTCACCGAAGTAAGATATTCGTTACACAGTGGTGATATCCATCTTTGACCGTTGTGGTGTGTAAACTCAACCACGGTTTTTATATCTACCTAGGTCATATCTAGGTGGTACGTAAAACGAGCAATGTAAAGTGTGAACTCTATGCGTGGTTAGAATTTAAATAATTCCCGGATGATTAATGATTTTATATCATTTGATGCCTTTCTTACTTGCTAATTACCTAATAATACCAAAAATATTTACAATATATATTATTTAGTATTATATATTTTTGATATTACCTTTCTAATGTTCCGCAACAATCACTTGTGTTATTCAACCGTCAAAAGGGTTTTTTTGGGGTGCTCCTTTTTGTCCCTTGTTGAAATTAAAAATGTGTAGCCTTGTGTGAGGTTGGACGTTTGTTGGTTGTTTGGAGGGTGGTTTGTGCGTTATGGATTTTTTGTGTCAATTAAGGTTTTTCATGTTTTTTATTTAATTTCGTGAAAAATCCACACATTTACTTATTTTATTATATTTAATAATCCCGTCAATAGGAACATGCCTTAATTCATGAATTTCACATAATAAATAATTTGCATACGGTGCATTTGCATAATTTGCATAAGCATGGGTTGCTTGCAGTTAATTGGACGTTCAGTATGATGAATAGTACGTTTGCTATTTCCTGCGCCATATTCCAACCAAATGATTAGGAAAGTGCACAGTTGCAAACGCACTGTGCAGACGTCAATTTTACGTACGTGAGATTCAAAAATTCGAGCGCTATCAACCCTATGTTTAAAACCATGGCATTTAAACGCGCGCTGGTGTTTTTTGTGTGTTACTGCTCTAATTAAGCGGGTAAGTTCCAATAAGAATACACACTAATTAAAAACATGTGGCCGCTATAAACAAATTACGAAATTTGCAGTTAACAATGACCGAATTCCGGGCGCTTAAAAATGATTTCGCCGCTGTTTCCACGGTTTCCATCAGCTCGTTCACACCAGCGTCGGCATAAACTTATTTTTGTTGTACCAGCCAAAATTTTCAGAACTTTATATTGTGTTTCAAAGTATGGGCTTCTTCGTTGATTTTGTAACTTATTTTTTATTTCCAAAGCAGCTATATATATATATATATATATATATATATATATATATATATATATATATATATATATATATATATATATATATATATATATATATATGTTACATTCGGTAGCAGACAAAGGAGCAATTTAAGTTATTTTTTATTATTATTTAAAACATTTACATTTATTTTGATAATATGATTTTTTAAAATATTATTTAAAATGATTCCACATGATAATGTTTATTATGATATGACACTTCTTTCGCCTCACATGTTGTTTTGCTCGATGGGCATGGAGATCTGCAATGTGGACAAAGTCTGGCGCCGACTTTCACAGACTCTAAACATTCTTGACAATCCATTGTTTCTAAAGGTGTCTCCAATTTAAACAGCAATTTCACAAATAAAAAAGCTAGAATAATAATGGTAATAAATTTCATAAACTGCAAGAAGAAATTGCCGTAGCCGAGGACATTAGCGCCAGCATTTTTCGCTTGACCAATTGTATGAAAAGTCTGATTCCCAAATCGACCAGTACCGTCTAATACCTGCAAAAATTATTTTTCTGCGAAATTTTAGTGTTTTTGTATCAGTATTTTGATTTCAATCATTACTGGCATTTATATAGTTTAACAGTTTGAGCTAACTCTTAAATTAGGGCTTATGAACCCGCAGCGAAACATTACAAACAAAGTTGTAAGCTGATTTTCCATATAGGGTAGCTGACTTAATTTCAGCCACCTATTTTTATTTTTTGAATAAGTTTTTTCTGGTTTTTCCAATCAACCCAAGATTTGGTCTAAAAATCAAACGACAGCTATTTTTGTTATTCCAGAGCAAAATTTTAAAATTTCTGTTACACTTAAAGATCAGTGGAGGTTTAAAGTTTTTTATAGTGACCGAAATTAAGGTGCGAACCATTAACTTCAGCCTCCTAGAAAAAACTGGCTATAACTATTACCAGAACAAACAATAAAAATTTTTAAAGGTTGCAAATTTATCCTTAGGCATGGGCGTAGCCAGGATTTCGGAAAGGGGGGGGGTCCAACCCTGAACAAAATTTCCGAAAGGGAGGGGGGTCCAGGAGGGTCAAAATCCTAAACGTTAAAAAGGCTAAAAAAGTTTTTACGCGCTTCGCGCGAAGTGTTTGTTACCTTATTTATATCACATACCTTATTATTTTCCTATTATTAAATTAAAATAAATCTATAAACCAAAGAAAAATTTTTTACAAACAATTTGATAGGTACCTTAAAATTTTCGATTTCCAAAACATAAACATTAACAACTGAAAAATGAGTACATTGAATTACAGCTGGGCAATGCAAAGTGCTAGAAAATGTTTTTAAAATTACTTCTTCTAACCTTTAAATTTTTAACCCCACTATATAACAATCCAAAGGGGGTCCAGCGTGGTCGTACTAAGATTACAAAACAAAGTAAAACAAATTTTGAAGTGGAGACCAATTAAAACATTAAGAATGGGGGGTGTCCAGCGTGGTCATACTAAGATTACAAAACAAAGTAACACAAATTTGGAAATGGAGACTATATAATTAATCGAGCGCTAAGCGGAGCGAAGCGCGAGAAAATTTTTAAAAAATGCCTGTTCTAACTTCCAGACCCCCAATTTTTATCCTCGGCGACCCAAAAAGGGGGTCTAACCTCAAATTTTTTCCTTTGCCGACCCAAAACCTAGAGCTTTGCCAAAGGGGGTCTAGACCTCCTAGACCCCCTTTGGCTGCGCCCCATGTCCTTAGGTATTGTTCTTGGCACATGACTTAATTTTTTCCCATTTGAAAACTTTAATAGTTATTAGCAAAACTTTAAATAATTATGTCAAAACGTGAAAAAAAAACAAGTTTTAATAACCTGTATTTTTTTGTTGAATTTTGGTTTGGCCTAAAAAAACGTCAAAAAATGTTAAACGAGATAAAAAAACTCTTTATAAATACGGTAGTACGATGATTTTTGAAAACAGCAAAAAACGGCAGGTTCTTTCACATAACTTTTAAGGTGGCCGAAATTAACGGAATCTTAAAATGCGCAGTTAGTTAAACGCATCGCAACGTGATTTTAAGAAAATATCAAAACATAAAAATTAACTGTTTTGAGTTTAAAATGGAAGTTATTTTAAGATTATATAGTGCTTCGTTCTAAATTTGATGCAGTTTAAACGCAAAGCAAAAATTAAGAAAATCATAAAAAATTCACTTTTTGTATGAAAATGTTAATAATGCAGAATAACACAAATAAAAAACTTTTGCAAAAACACTTTATTCAACATTCATCCAGTTACTTTTGGGCTACTTCTTTTGTGGTTTAAAAATAAGCCAATTTTCTAACACACTAAATTGGTGGCCGAAATTAAGGCATGTCCGAAATTAAGTCAGATACCCTAATAGTTTATTTAGTTTGTTATTTTCAAGAATTAGTATAAAATAATAATATAATATAACGTATGGCTTCTTAATGTTTAATAAAAACAAAAATCTTTACAATAAAATTAATATTTTTATACATTTTCCTGTCCATTTTATAATGTTTTCAGTTCTTTGAACAATTTTTAAGTTTCATGAAAGAAAAAAAACGAAAGAATTTTTTTTAATCAATTATCAAAAATTTAAACATACTTTTATTAGAGGTACCTAATGATATATATTCTAAAAAAACATTTCCTGCTTTATTTAAAAATTAAAACATTTTTCAATGATCATAAAAGTTTTGATATTATCGAATTAATGAGAAAAGTATACATAAGAGTATAAATAAAAGAATAATCTTAATATGTTTTTATATTATATAATGCGCAATGTGGATGCATTGTCATAGTAAAAAACCTGCACGAAATCTCATTCACAAATTATTTATCGAGAAAATTCTAGCTAAAAGCTAAAACCATTTATAAATGAACAAAATTACAAAACACAAAAACTTATCAGTCTGTATCTATATCCGTATTAGAAGTTGATATTTTTAAAACATAAAACCAAAAGCAAAAAACATTGGGAATTCTGTCAACTAATTTTACATACCTCAAAAACATTTTCCAACGATTTGGCTTCAGGAAAAATATACATGATTAACGGCATTACAACATCGTCTATAAATACACTGACAGTATCTTCGAAAGCTGCCCCAATAACTAAAATAACATAACAAAAATATTAGGCTTATGCACTGTTACGGTATCAAATATTTGTAAATCTTTTGTGATGCTGTCAAAATTAACAAGTGTTTGAGGTACATATTTGAATTTATTTGATTTCTGGAACTTAAAACGGAGGAAAATTAATACATAAGTCGAAAGAATTTTAAATACACTTTAAACACCCTAGATAATTGAAGTCAGAGCTTTAATTTTAGCAGGCAGAAGCCCCAGACATAAACTCAAGTTAAAAACGTCATAAAAAATAAACTGTTTTAACTGTTCGGGTCATTAACATGGGAACATGATGACTTGGACAACGGAAGAAATTTTTACGCCAAAATGAAACTAAATTTGGAGTAAAATGACACTAAAAATTTTGTTTCATAAGTTTTTTTACTCCAAGATTTAAAGTCAGGTTGCCATTTTACACGTAAACAATTTATTTACAATCATAAAAAATAAATTTTAATTTTTTTGTAGTTCTTTTCAATATGCCAGTTTTTTTACAAAATCTGAAGAATCGTTACAAAAATTACATAATAATTGCAAATTTTGCATTTAAAAACTAATAACATGGAGTAAATTACATATAAATTTTAACACATTACATTTTGTAATAAAAATGTTTTATTTAAAAAAATATCGATAAAAATGCAAAAATACCCTTAAAAATCGTTTTTTAAGGTTTAATGTATAATTTATATTTTGAAAAAAGCTGATATTTAACTCAAAGGGTGACCTTTAAATTAGGATAATTACCATTAATTCGGCATTTTTGCAATAGATAAAATTGATTTTAAAAATATATTTGTGCATTCTAGTATATTCATATGTTATAAATCTATTGTTATGTTCAATGCAAGAAAAAATAATTTATAACAGCTAAATAATTATCAGATGGAAACTGTTATTTACACCTTTCCGCGAAGTCAAATTCTGCTGTGCATAGTTTTTTGCTGCGCTATAAAATAAATAATTCTTTGCAATCGTAACGCTTTACTTTCTCTACGTTCGACAGTTTTTTGTCCGAATTTAACTTCTATGGACTTACGGAATCAATTGGATCGCTTCGACAGTATACGAAAAAAATAAAACTTAAGCTATTGTTGTATTTCCCGAAGCACCGGAACAAACTTTCAGTTTTTGGAGCCCCGAAACAAGTCAGGGACACTTCTGACTTCATCCTATTTTGTATTGTACTACTTTTATATATTACTAAAAAGTGTATTGAATAAAAATAAAAATAGTCATAAAATGCGGATAGAATAGTTCATGTATAACATAATTAAAGCTTGAATAAGCTTCAAATCTTTCATTTAAGAAGCTCTAGAGATGCCCAAAGCTCCAGAAAATGATATTGGAGGGCAGTAACATTACTAATTTAAACCAATTCCTTACCGATTCCCACGCACATATCAACCATACCACCTCGGAACATAAACTCCTTGAATTCCCCGAAAAAACCGAATTTCATTTTTTTTACTCTAGTTAGTGCAGCTGCCACCACGCCGTTTGAAGCGGAGTATGTGGGTTCCATTTTTATTTCTTCTTCCATTTTCTAAATTATCAAGAAACCCTTGAAGTTTTTTTGTACATTGTACAGGGATTACTGCGCAATACGGATAATTCCCGCGAGAAAATTTTCACTTGTTGTAACAACATTTACCTTTTTTATACCGTAATATATTAAAAAAAAACATTTCGTCGCGAGAGTTCTCTGTAATACGCTGTATATAAAATTTAAGGATTAAAAAAAAACTTTTATAGCAAAAAAAAACACATTTGTTAACGATAATTTTATTGGAATATCAGGGTTTTCACGTTGTTTAGAAAACGAACCGAAAAATTGAACAAGATAATCGTAGGTAATCCTATATACTGGATGATAGTAACAAAATAATGATATAATAATATACCTATTCTATTATGTAAAATTCTTGTTTAAAAAAGCGAGCCCCGCGTATACTATTTTAATAACATACTTTTAGAATATTCCATTAGAATTGCACTCCTATTTTAATGGCATACCTTCCATTTTTATTTACGCAAAAATAGGGAAATATACAATTACAATGGCATAACTCAATTAATCTAATTTAACGCACATAAATTTATCTATCTTAAAATTTTGATTAACGCAAATCGACCAAAGACACGTAAGAATTAATATGCATACGGTTTAGTTGAAAAGTGCGTTCGCAACTGTCGAATAACCTTAATTTTTTTGGAAATCTTAGAATAAACTGCTGAACGCACTTATTTAAACATCATACGGGACGAGCAATCAGGTGCGGGCAAACAATGCGTATGCAAATTATCTCTTACATGAATTTGGTCGATTGATGGAAAACATGCCATTATAATAGCAAACGCCAATGTCACTAATACAGGAGTTGAACATTTTGTATCATTTGATAAAAATCTAAATAAAAAACAATAATATACTCTTTTTTAGAAAAAGTTTTTAATAAATTAATGCTGATAATTAACAGTCGTGTCCCCTTTTTTTTCAAAGACATTCACTGCGTTTAGTGTGTTTAGCGAACTTTTACAAAAACAATTTTCGTTAAGCCCAAACAAAAATTTATTATATTTTAAACATTTTAAACAAACATCTAAACCTTAAATATCGTTAAGAAAAAAGGATACATTTAGAATTAAAAATGTGTTTCTCGATAATTAAAAATCTTTTTGACCTAAATTTTCCTGATTTTTTCATGGGGAGAAAATTAGAAATGACCACTTTAAAATCAAAAATTTTAAAAGCAAAATAAAGACCTTTTACTGAATTCATTTCATGTAAGAGCTCCCTAGAATACAAATATGCATTCTTGGAGCTGCTAAATCCTGGAATTATTGTCAGAATAAGTCGTAAAATTCAAATCAATAATTTAAAAATATTTCTTTTCTTTGTTTATGAGGACAAAATTACAAATGACCACTATAAAATCAAAAATTTTAAAAGCAAATAAAAATATTTTTCTAAACTTATTTCCATAAGAGCTACCAAGAATGCATATATGTGCATTCTTGGAGCTGTATTTACTGGAATTATTGTCAGAATAAGTCTTAAAATCAAAATCAATAAAACGCTTTTTGTGTATGTATGTTGTTGTAATGTGATTGTATGCTATAGATTTATTCATTCATTCAAAAATAGACCCAGGGTAGAAAAATATCGTAACACAAGAGTATGCATAAAATCCTGGTTCTTGTTTTTTCACAAATGAAATTGTTATAACGTTGCAAAAAAACTACTGTTTCTATATCGTTAAAAAAGTGTTGTTTGGACTTCTTCAAAGCTAAAAAAATGTATTTTCTTTAAAAGTATTTTTTTAAATCTCTTGCACCTAAGCTAAAGCATTTCTAATTACAACCTCATCGGCCAACTATTAAAAACATCCAAGCTATGAAGAAATTTAAATTGATTCGTAAATAAAGTGATAGTTTAAAAAATCACTTTCACGATTTAAATTTCTAGCTCCCGGAACGGACTATTGCTTTAATCTAAGACTTATCGTCTTTGAAATTAATATTTGGGTTTCTTTGCAAGCGATACAACAAATTTCCAAATTTCAGCCAGATCGGCACATCAATTAAGCATAAAGGAGTATTTTCATTTTGTTCCGGGTAAAATAGGAATTTGATACATGAAAATGCTACTTAAAAACTTCTTTTTTGATTCGTTGTTTTAGAGGTTGCAGTTTGTATTTTAAAACACGAAAAAAAATTATCCGGGCGACTACAATAGCAAATAATATGATGATAATATTAATCATTATATATAAATTAAATCACCAAGCTACAAAAAACATGTCGAATGAATCTAGCAAAACAGTATTAGACAAAAACAAATTGAAATATTTTAAAATAAAATTAACAAAGTATGTTTTTTGTACTCAGACATAAAGTGTCCGCGTAGGTGCGTTACATCAACGCTTAGTATTATATTGTGGCTTGTTACATAGCTTCCCACACTTGTTTTCTTAGCTTGTTTAAACTTAGATTGTAAATTGGTTTGCATCACAACATTGGCAACCGTTCAATCTTCCATCGCAGGTAAAAACTATTTTTATATCAAATTAAACTTTCACAAGCTTTTAAATAGCACCATATTTTTACGAAATATAATATATACTAAAAAATTTTTCTTGGTTTCGCGTGGTGTGTTTTATAAATCGTTTCGTTTTTAACAAATCGTTTTATTAAAAACCTTTTTTTTAAATGTGCTAAATACTAAATTTTGTCATATCAAACTTGATTGCAAAGCTTCATTTTTAAAAAGTGTTATTTAATTTAGGTAATATAGGTTATTTAAGGATGAAATATAGTAAAAAAATGAGCCTAAGAATTATTGTTAAAGCACAGAGCTTTGTTTGATGAATCTGGTAGCCAAAAAGATAATTTTAAAATTCATTAAATTTCGACCAGTAATAAATAAATATACTATTTTTTTCAAAAAATAAAAGAAGTCGGGAACGGTGCGGTTTTTTTTTATTTCGTCTGGTGGTGTGTTATACACGGTTAATTTTTAAACCATTAACTAATATTTTACATTGAAAACGTGATAAATAAATACCTACTTTAGACCTTTTAAACTTATCAACAAAGTTTTTTAATTTGCTTTAGTTCCAAACGGAAAAAACAAAGAGTGAAGGATTTAAAACTTACCCAAACAAAATATCATTTACCAACTTCTTTTTTTCAGGAAAAACAGTTCTATAAAACCTAAGCTGACCTCGATGATTTGCAGTATTAAATCGCCTATTTAACTATAAAACCATTTAAAATTATCAGCAAACACGGTTAAACATTAAAGAATAAATACCATATTTTAATACTTATTTATCAAATTACTAAATTTGGAACAAAAAAGCAATTTTTTAATAGGCGAAAGTTAAGTAATTTTTGTATATTTTGTGAAAAGGCGGGAATTAAAAAATATGCATTTTAATTCGTTAAAAATTATGTCATAAACTCGCAATTTTAATTTATCCGCTCATGTCTCTCATACAAACTTACGAGGTCAGCCATATATAGTTCAACCATAGTTCTACTGGTCAAAATTTAACAAAATTTAAAATTCAAGCTTTTTGGCTAGACAAATTATATTGCTGAAATGCTTGGCTAACAGGCATAATTTTAAAACGGTTTATTTCAACCAAATAAATAAAACCGACGTTTCGACGCTGCAAAACACAGGTCTTCGTCAAGGGACTAAAACAAAGAAAAGACGTTAATACTGAAGCCACGGAACATAAAGCTAACAAGCTAAGGTTTAAGATTTATAAAAGACCTACATCCAAAAATAAAATAAAACGCGCCGAAGAAGAAAAAATAAACAACAACAAATAAAAATGTTATAAACATGAAAAAACAGAACAAGAGGATTTCGACAATTTTTGGCTAGACATCTTTTCTGCATAATATTAAAAAGGAAAAATTTTTATTATTCAAGTAAAACAGTTCTTCAAGTAAAACATTCGTAATATTTAGTTATTATCGGTCGGAATTTAACAAAAAAATTTAAAGTTAAGCTTTTTGGCTACCTTTGCTTTCTTTCTGCATATTATTAAAATCTCTCCTGTTTTATATCAAGAACTGTTATTTGGTGTCTTAACCCT
>JASAMX010010775.1:0-18714 GCA_030248175.1 Microlaimidae sp. YZB2_3 | reverse complement strand
ATGTCATTACTTCGTTCAGTTACGTATTGCTCTAATAAAAAAGATATTGAATACGTTAAAATAGTACAAAGGGTGTTTACTCCTACATGTAAGTTATACAACCGTATATCAAAAAATTATGATGATTTTAACAACAGAATAAAGTGTTTGAATTTAGAATCTTTGGAAAAAAAGAGTTAAGACTGATTTATTGACTTGTTAAAAGATGTTAAATAAACTTGTTTATGTCAATTTTAGCAATTTTCTGTTACAGCGAAAATGAGGGAACACGAAACACGAAACAGTGTTTATAAGTTAAAAATTAAATTATCTAAAATCAATACTCGCAAACATTTTTTAGCTCTAAAGTTTGCCCTTGGTAAAATGGTTTCCATAAAATTGTTGTTTTTACAAAAAATCACAAATTGTTTTTATTTCTATCAAAAGTAAATTTGGCTAACATTTCCAAGTACTGGTTATTGTATCCCTAATTTCAGTTCTATTTTTTGATTTTATATATGATTCTTAAATTTTATTCTAATTCCTAAATTGTGTTACAATGATACGCGTTTTTTTAATACCTATTATGTTTCTTCTGACACTTTTTTATTTTTCTTCTGTTTTTTACTTATTTAACTCGTCTATGTAAGTACTTGCCTGTACACGTCGGGATTTTAAGGACCCTCAAAATGTCATATAGTATTTGTGATCACGTCATATATGTTTTGCTCTGTGGAAGTGATTGTGGGAGGAGCTAATAGAATCACTTTTAGCCAACAATAGTCTATACAAAAATGATGCGGACTGGCGACAAAACTTGAACTTTGAAATGTCATATCTCCATAACGCGAGGTAGAATATGTACGGGACATATATCGGAGCATAGCTCAAACTTTTGGCTAACTTTTGAAAAGGAGGTTAGAAAAAATAGTTTTTCTATGACGTCATCAGTACGGCCGATGCAGTGAAATAAACCTGGTCCCAAAAAAAAACAATCAAATGTGCGCCGGGTTTAGCCCTTACTTTTGACCCTAAAATTTTCTTTGGGGGAATGACAATAAGCTATCAAAAATGACGAATTTTAAAATTTGGAAGCATTCCAAGCCCATGTACTGGCGGCAAAAAACCTTTACATTAAAAACTTTTCCAAAAAAATAAGTCTTAAAAGTTTGTTTAAGTTTTTTTTATTTAAGGTTATAAAGTTTTTTACGAATTTCCAGGTTATTTTGTTAGAAAAACATATTTTCAAAGTTAAAACCCTACTACAAAATTGCCAAATATCGCAGCTAAAAAATGTTCTTTTTTAAATGTTTTCTTACTTGCAAACATGTTTTCCCCTTTGTCATTACAAAAACAAATTTCTAATAACTATGTTTCTGAACTTTTGCCAATATCCAAATGTAATTTTTTGAAGTAATGCTATTTTCCATGTAAAAACTTTTAAATCCGCGATTTGGTCTGAATTGCGCCATTTTAATTGAGGAAGAGCCAATAAAAATCATCAATTATGACATAATGACAAAAAATTATTTTCGAATCTTAAAAGTATTTTCGAATTTTAACGGAGATTTATGTTGCGTTTTCATGGGGTTATTTGGACCAATTTCTAATATTTTAAATCAAAATAAATTTAAAAAATTTAAACTAATCTTTTAAAATTTATTATTCTTGTAAGACTTTTTAATTTAAAGGTTTGCTGCTGCCAGCATACTAACTTGGAATTTTGCCAAATTTTAAATTCGTCATTTTTGACAGCTATTTGTAAGCTTTATATTAGGGGTTTTTGCACACACGATATATCAAAATTCGTCATATGTGATAAATTTTACATTTTTAATGGTTTTGAAAAAAAATTTAAAATTTTTTTTCGGCATTTGGGTTTCGCCCGCCCCATAGTCCCCGGGGGGTCAACGCCCCCCCCCCGCAAAAAAAATTTATGGTCAAAAGTAAGGAATAAAAACCGGCGGACATTTGATATATAACAATGTAATTCTAATCGTACACACGTCGAACAGAAAGCAAAACAAAACCTATTTTTTGCAGTGTATTAATTTGGCGAAAAATCGCGAAAACCGCGCGCTTTCAACGCATCTTAAAAACAATTTGACCGAGCCGATTTCGCTCAAACTTTCAGAAAAAACTCGAAAAAGTATGTTTTAACAGCATACCGAGCGGCTTTTGTTATCTCTTACTAATAAAAAAGTTTTGTTATTTTTGGGACCAGATTTTTTTGACCGCATCGGCCGTAGTGACGTTTCTAACCTTTGCAAAAAATAGCAAAAGTCTGAGTTATGCTCCGATATATGTCTCGTACAATTACTAGTTCGTGTTATGGAGATATGACTTTTCATAGTTCGAGTTTTATCGCCAGTCCGCATTATTTTTGTATAGACAAAAACAACCTATGAACAAAAATTTAACATCTGATTTGTTTAAATGTATTTTAAATACTAGTTTTTTAAAATTTGCTAATGTTGTATACTGTCAAAATTATGGTGTTCCATTGGGCAGTCCGGTTTCTGATTTAATATTAGCAATTTGTATTTAGATATTTTAGAAACAAACTTTATAAATAATATGTGCCCATAAATGACAAGATTAAAATAAATATATACCAAAAAACAACGCATTCAAATTACTATATATCAAAATATTTCTTTATTTCCAATCAGTATATATCACCAACTCTTAAAACTTTAATTTTTTTTTACTTTTTACAATGACTTTGGTTTTATCAAACTGGCGAACGACCAAAAACTTTTGCCAAAATAGTGTTGTAAATTTAGTTTCACGTTACAATCGCAATGCTTTTTATATAGGTTTTACTGCACGTACGTTTTCACGGCGTTTTTCTGAACATCAAAGAGCAGTAAATAGTAATGTGAATGGCTCCTCTCTGTCTTTGCACTCCAAAATTAGTGGTCACAGTTTTAGTTTTAATAATTTTTGGCGCGTGATAATAGTTATTTTTCTTTTCGTTTCAAAGAACCGTGCTTTGTCCTTGCTAATAAGAGTAACCCTGAAGTTTTGAATGTTTATTCTACTGAAATTTTTAAATTAGTTCCCAAAATTTATGCAGTTCTGTTGGAAAAATTAGCTTATAAAAACTTTTATTTTTTAAAAATAAATAAAAAAATAGTTATTAAAAAGTTATAAATAATGTTTTTTATCTATGAAATATTTTTTATATATTTTATTTATTATTGTGATTTTGACATAGTATAATTTTCAGATTTTCAAATTTTGTATTTTTGCGTGGTTTTATTATCAATTTAAATATTTATTTTGGCATATTATATAATTGTGATTTTTGGATTTTCAAATTTTGTGTTTTTGCATGCTTTTCATTCATTCTAATTTTTTTTAGACTCCTGATGAAGGCTTGTGTTTTATCGGGTTGAAACGTCGAGATCGAGAATAATGATGTTGTGTATATTTTTGTTTTTATTGCTATGAATACAAACATTATTTTATTTATTAACCAAAAAACATTGCAAAATAAAATTTTACAGTTAAAAAAAAATTATTTAAAATTTTATTTAATTCAAAAGGTTTTAAGCGATTACAATGATTTAAACATGTTCTTACTTGTTTTACGCACTTATAATTTACAGGTTTTATGTTTGATGGTGTTGTTATCTTTTAAATTTTTTTAAAAGATAAAAACGATTTTTTTCTTATTTTAAAAGAATAATTTGTTTTTTAAAGTTAAAGTTTGGTTTTAAGTGCAAATTATAAGGAGGTTTCAAAAACACGCCATACACAAGAAAAATAAATTTGTGGGGTGTACGTTATAGGGTGTGTCATTATTTAAAATAAAACAAATTGGTGGAACAACTATTTATAAAACTTTTCTTAAAACAAACAAAACTAAGAGACCGATAATTATTTTAAAAGTGGATCGATGCAAACTAGCCACTATATACACCAAAAATTTTAATTAGCAAAACAAATAACACTTTCTCTATTTTTTATTTAAAATTTAAATGCACGGTATAAAAGTATAGCGTATATGTACTTGTATTTGTATTACACAGTATATGTACTTGTATTTGTATTGCTATAGTGTACTTCATCATGTTTGTACAATTTTGTTCTTTTTTGACGTGTCTTGTGAGTACTAATCACATAAGGGATATACTTTTATTTTAATTTCTATAATATTAGCTTGCAACTGTTGGTACATACTATTTTTTATTGAATTAATTTTAATTGTATAATTGTATTGTTCAGAAACAAAATGGTTTTTTTCCATAATTTTTTGTAATTGTTATAGCTGCCCAAACATAAATCCTACAGTCCTGAGCAGAAATATAGGCAGTTTTCAGAAGCGTTGGGCATAAGCGTATGGACGCATAAGCGTTATTTCGACGAGGTCCATAAGAAAAGGAAAATAAGAAATATTCGTAAGTGGACTATAGAGGTGTTTTGGCTGGCTCGTTTGTTGATATAAGACATATATATTATATATTTTTCATTTGTAACATAGATTTTATTTTACACGTTAAACACTTGGTGTTTAAAGGTTTTTTATACTTTACAAGCAATGTTTTGAATTCTTCATGTAGGGAAAACAGCAAGAAACCTAAAACGCATATGCTCGGGGGCGCGCGCATATGTGATTAAAGGAGGCGTCCGGCTATAGCCAAAATGCAAATCTCTTATTTCGCACTGCTTCCCTTCACGCCAACATCTATAACGTTTATTCGCGCGGAGACGCGCATATCGGTCATTGCCTGCGTCTAAAAAATGACCTTTATTTTTGTCCGAGACTGTATATTATAGTTTTTTCCAAATTAACCTAAGGTTTCCGGAAATTTTGTCTTTTACATTACCTCTTTCAACATCTCGTCTTCTACAACTCGTCTTCATAAAACTCGTCTTTTAAACATCTCGTCCTCGGAAAACTCGTCTTTTGGATGCAAATTCGTAAACGCACTTTTCAAAAGACAAGTTTCTCCTATTTTTTTTGACTAAAACAATGTATTGAAAACCTTTTATTTACCTAAGTCTAAGCAAAAGCCAAAAATTAAATAAAATTTTTATCACAATAAACTTTTATTAAATAATTTATTTAAAAAACTGAGAGCCTAAGCCTAAGCAAAACCTAAAATTCAAGCAGAATCTTATCATGGTAAATTTGTATTTAATGATGGTTTTTGAACTCAAGAGTAAACACCTTATTTTTTCCTAAGCCTAATCAAAACTCAAAAATTAAAGAAAAGTTTATCATTGGGGTGGAAACTCACCTTTTTGAAAGTACGTTTACAAAATTGAACTCAAAAGACAAGTTTTCCGAAGACGAGATGTTTAAAAGACGAGTTTTCCGAAGACGAGATGTTTAAAAGACGAGTTTTCCAAAGACGAGATGTTTAAAAGACGAGTTTTCTGAAGACGAGATGTTTAAAAGACGAGTTTTCCGAAGACGAGATGTTTAAAAGAAGAGTTTTCCAAAGACGAGATGTAGAAGACGAAACTGTTTAACATTGCGTTGTTACTCTGACACAAAGAGTCCACAATCAGTTTAAAATCAACGTGACTCTGACTCAGCTTCGTTATTTTGTTTGTCTGTTAATAGATAAAGAGTCACACTTATGAGTATTTTATTATGATTTTGACTCATTGAGCAACGAATGAGAATCACTGGCGCAAAATACCTTCTACGTTTCAAACCAGCTTGTCGGCCTCAAAAATCGTGCAAAAGGTTAATAGGGGAAAACCAAGGTAATATAAGCAATTTACGAAAATACATACGAAAATCAGTATTTATTGATATTTAATTTATAATATATGTATTCAATGTTTGCTTAAATGCGGAATTAAAATTGGTTAATATAATTTCATGATACGATATTATTAAAATAAAAAGCAAGGATAAAACTTTTATTAAGTACATAAGGATAAGACGTTTCGGATTCTACTGGATCCATTTCTGTTATATTTTGCTACACTAATAAATTACAAAAAATTATGAATGTCCATAAATATAATATAATATATTGAAGTTACTAATATACTAATAAAGCACACTCATAAAAAATATGAATAAAAAAGAAAAAAATAGCATTCAGAAAAAAACAACATTGGGAAAAATACTAAAAACAAAAAACGTAACTACTAGCCACAGTTTTGTTTAAACCATGTTTATTTTTCCTAATACACAGACTTTCCTTAATTTTAAAACGAAACTCATCAGATAAGATTTAACAGTCAAGTGCCTATAAAATAAACATGCCATGTATTGCGGATTGCTAAGACTAAACTGAACGATTTGTTAGGCACAAAATACCTATTTGTCCTGAAATCCGGGTACATATGTGATGAGTGAACTTGCTAATAATTTGTTAATATTTATAATTTTCTGTGTTTTTATAATTTAGCAATAATTGATTACTGATGATGGATCCAGTTAAAACCGAAACCATACCTTTACTTAATAAACGTTTTATCCTTGCTTATTTATTTCAATAAAGAAATTTCGATTCTCCCATGGCTAATTTATTGATCATTAATATTTTTCCTTTTATAAGTGTACAAATATAAAAAACAAAGGCTACGCACAGATTAAAACATCGCAATTTATACAATTAAAATAAAAAGAAACGATCTTGCTTTTGGTTTTTTTTATTAAGATTATGTATTATTCAAAAACACTAAGAAAATCAATAGTAATAGCGCATAATTCTGGTTTTTTTATTTTGTGATAGTTTTGAAAATAAAATATCATCCCCAGGTTATTTAAACAAAAAATAAAAACATAAATTTAAAAAATTTCTAATTATTTCATTTATTTCTAATTAAAAATAAATTCATTTACGGTAAAATTAACAGGGTTTTTGAATAACCACTCTTTCTTCGAGAAAATATCTCACGCAGAAAAAAATGTGACGCAACTAAATAACAATTGGTTACCAATGGCATTTTTTTAATTTTCCTAGCTCGCGCGTTTATTCTCTATTTCTTCCTCACGGAGAGCGGTTACGTTATTTTCACCCTGAAGACTTTAGTTTAGCGATAGTTTTGCTAGGAAAAATTAAATCTTTATTATTGTGATAAACAGTAAAAATAAAGAGTTTATGAAGTACATAAGGATGATAAGACGTTTCGGATTTAGCTGGATCCATCATCAGTTATACAATTATGTTTCTAAATTATAAAATTACAAAAATTATAAATGTCAATAAATATAATAATAAAAACATAAAAAAAATTGCTATAAGAAAAAATTAAAAAAAAAACTAAAAACAAAAACTCAATAGTGCCAATATTTTTATTTAAAATAGGCTTATTTTTTTAAAACAGAGACGTTCCTTAATTTTAAGATGAATTTTTTTCTAATACTTATATATGTTTTACAACTATGCTTTATTAGTATTTTAATTTCTATTAATTATATTATATTTATTGAAATTTAAAATTTTGTAATTTTATAATTTAAAAATCTAGGGTAGTGCATTTAATTTCGGCACTTTTTTGTTTTTCCAATGTAACTTTTCATTGTATGGCCCGATTTTCATGTTTGATAGCTCATTTTGAAGCTTTCACGATACTGCGTTGCGTCACAAAAGTTTCACTGTACGAAGGTAGTTTTTTTACTTAATTAAATCAGTTTTTAAAAAAACGGAAAATTGCCGAAATTAAATATGTGCATTTAATTTCGGCACTTTACAAACAATCGATTGTTTCTCAGTCAAAAAATCATCATTTTCAAAAATTTAAAAGCCTATCATTATCTCCAGACAGTTTTCTTTAATTTAAGTTTCTACTTGTTGTTCAATGTGTAACTGGCAAAAAGTTACAGCTAAAATGCCAAATGGTATCAAAATGAGCAAAATTTGGGAAAAAAGTGCATTTAATTTCGGCACTTTTTAAAAGGACCCTCTTAATCGAGTTTAAGTGCAGTGCTATGACCCCTACACATTTCAACGTTGTCTTTTAACTATTTACAACTACAATTTAACACCCGACCACTTAATTTCATCTGTTTTTACCTACAGCATATGTGTGCCGAAATTAAACTATTTTATTTTATAACGATTGCTCACCACAGACGCAACGTAGAACCACGGGGACTGAAAATTCGGAAAATAGACTAAATTTTACCAGAACAGTTTAATTTTTAAACCAATTTATTGAGTAATCTTGAAATGCCCATGTTCTAAAAACGAGTATCAATTTTATTTTTTTATAAATCACACAATTTCACATAAAAATATCATAACATAACAAATAAAAAGCTCACGACTGTCATCTACATATAATTTTCTCTCATTTGAGCTATCAAACGTCATATTCCGTTCAGGATTACCAAAGATATAGTCCAAAATCAAAAATGCCCAATTGGGAAAAGTGCCGAAATTAAATGCACTACCCTAATTGTATAACTGATAACAGATCCAGCTGACTCCGAAACGTCTTATCCTTATGTAATCAATAAACGACTTAGCTTTATTTTTTAACATCACAATAATAAAGTTTTGATTTTTCCTAGCAAATCTATCACTTTCAGACTAAAGTCTTTCAGAATAAAATTAAAGGCGTAACCGCTCTTCGTCAGAAAGAAATAAAAAATAAACGCGCCAGGAAAATTAAAAAAGTTGTCACAGGTTAAGTAAATAACCAATTGTTAAATAACCAATTGTTATTTAGTTGTGTCACATTTTTTTCTGCGTGAGATATTTTCTTCAAAAAAGAGTGGTTATTTGAACACCCTGCTAATTTAACCACCATGGAATTTATTTTTAATTAGAGATAAATGAAATAATTAGGAATTTTTTAAATTTATGTTTTTATTTTTACTTTTTATCGCAATAATAGACTTTAGTTTTGTTGTAAAAAAGCTTAAGCACATACAAAAAAACTGTTCAGCTGCAAATGCATCCAAATTTTTCCTTCTCCAATCTACTTCACATGACAGGCATTCAATTGTATATTTTTTGTCTTTTGCTTAATTTTATTGTTGTATTCATGTTTGTTAGGCGGGGTTGAACACTCAAAATAAATGGAGCGTTTAGCCGCGTAGCTGCTACTTCAGCGACGTTAAGTAAAACTCGAAAGAAATGAATATTAGCCTGTTTTTTGAACTCAGAGTTCAACATGTAGTAGTTAAAAAAATTTAGGGTGGAGTTAAGAATGAACAGGACGATAAAATATCGACGAAAAACCGTTGGTGCCGCCAAAGGCAACAAGTTATTTCCTTCCAAAAAAATGCTGACATTAGGCAATACGACCAAGAATAAAGTGCAGACCACGATGGCGGTGACGGTTCGCTCCATTTTCCGCTGTGTGCGGACAAAATTGTCATTTTGCGGCAGGCCCATCGCGGCTCGCTTTCGTTCGCCCACTTTTATAGCAGTAAAATTAAGGACAACCGAAAACAAGCCGGTTACTATGCCCAAAACAGTGAAGAAGGCGATATAATGCGACCCAAACACCCAGCAGCACTCATGGAAAGATATCTGGCGCTGGACCGTCCTCTGCCGATTTTG
Organism: Microlaimidae sp. YZB2_3; assembly: GCA_030248175.1. Lineage (NCBI taxonomy): Eukaryota > Metazoa > Nematoda > Chromadorea > Desmodorida > Microlaimidae > Microlaimidae sp. YZB2_3. The sequence goes on along the minus strand of JASAMX010010775.1, from coordinate 9,247 downwards.
ACCAATCAAAGTCAACACAGAGGCAGGAGCCATGCAAAAAAACATGATTACACCAATTAGCGCCGTGTACCGTTTCTCAGCCCCCAGCTTCCAGTTAACCTTGTACCAAAGCGGGTTCATACTTGCGATCAGGCGCTCCACTGCAATAGCTGTCGTCACTATATTGGGCCAGAAGTAGCCCAAATTAAAGGAGTAAAACCAGGGAGTGACTAGACACCACCAGTTAGGAACCATATCTTTGTAAGTTCCCTGATAAAGATAGTAGATACGTGGGGGACTGGCTAAAAAGTAGGAGGTGCAAAAAATAAAATCCCCCACCGCCAACACTGACATCAGAAAGGGGAATCTCCCTTTGGCTTTAATCACTACGCGCAAAACAGCAGCATTACTTATCATACCAAATGCGCACACCATAAAAGCTATCACAAAAAGTGTCACCTTCTGAGTATCTAATTTAAAGGGTTCGTTTGTGGCATTGTATCCACTTTGATTAAAAGTGTTGTTATCACTTAAGAGCTGCTCACTTTCCAAGTCTGTTTCACTTCTGTAATTGTGGGAACTGTTGATCGCCGACATGCCAATTGAATATCTAGTAACTGACAGATATATCTAAATATTTAAAAATTAAGGATTTTTAGCCGATATTAAAAAAAGTGAGCCTACATTCTGCTGCTCATTTTACTTTCATTTTTTAATTCATTTTTAAATTTATATGTATGGAAATTTTAATGTAAATTGAGTAAATTTAAATACTAAAGAAATTAATGTGAGTTTTGTAGTAAGTACTAATATGACTACCTTTTGTGTTCTCATAAGCATAAATATAATTATAAATTATAAATAAAAGTATAACTATAAATTAAGTATAAATTTTAGTAGTTTCCTTGTGTAAAAACAGAAGTATAGCTATTAAGGGTGTGGGTTTTTCATGCTTCTTAGTCAGGCTTTTCATGTGAGAAGAGGGGGATTTTTTATAAAAGACCGACTGTGGTAAAAATGAGTGGAAAGGCAAAAGGAACCCACCCCAGAGTTGGTCAAGCGAAGGTTTGAGCTTCTTGTTTGGGGTTATAAAAAATTCTCGTGGGGAAATTACAAATAATACATTATTAAAACAAAATCTTAAATTTAATTTCAGCAAAAAAAATATTATAAATGAAGCGTTTACCTGAGAAAAAAAGTTATCAAGCGTTTATTTATGAAAAAAAATTGTTTATAGTTTTATTTGTAATCATACCTATGTGTTTGTATTAAAGTTTTTTGGCGTTCCCTGTAATTTTTAACGGTTTAAAGGTCCCCCGGTTTAACGGTCCCCCACGGCCAACACTGTCATCAGGAGGCGGAATCTTTTTTTGGTTTTAATCACAACGCGCAAAACGGCAGCATTATTTAGCATGCCAATGGTGTACACAATGAAAACAATAACAAAAATGGTCACCTTCTCAGTGTCCAGTTGAAAATGCTCATTAGTAACATTGTATGGAGTTTGATTTAAAGTGTTATAATCAGTTAAGAGTTGCTTACTTTCCAATGCTGTGTCACCTATGTAATTTTTGGAACTGTTTATCGCATGCATTAGTCAATTAAATATATCCTAATCAAAATATCGTCTTCCAAACTGTATAATGCCGGTTGTCGATAGATTTCTTTCTAAATTGCATAATAAATTAGGTGAAACACGTTATCATTTATCAATACTGATAAACTGGCTGTCAGAAATATTAAATATGTTAAATTGTTAGCTGACAAGTGTCGCGGGCTATTTTGACTCCAAATAAAATTAACAACCAGTTTACAAATAACATAAGTAATACATAAGACGCGGAATATTACAAGGGGAGTCACTTTAGCACAGGATATTTTGACCAGGGGGTCACTCTAGCCTGGGGAGTCAAAATTTCGTCCACCTTGGTCAAAATCCATTGTTCTAAATGGAAGGAATCTTCTGCGCATCAAAGGACACCGCGAGCATAAAGGGACACCGGCATTTATGTCTAATAACCCGCCCGCGCCTTTCTAATAACCCACGGCGCGGCATTCTTTTAGCCATATTCTCACCTTCATTTTGGAGTCCTATTTTTCCGCTGCTCCTCCGACAACCTATCCCACGGAGCAAAACGTATATGACGTGATCACAAATACTATATGACATTTTAAAGCTAAAAAAATTCTGAGGTGTCCGACACCGGCACCTGGCAGTTATATATAAATATATAAAATTAAGAATTTTTTTATTTGAATTAAACAAACAATGAACTCTTAGCCTGATCTTATACTTATTCTAAAATTTATTTTTAACAAAAAATATAATGCTAAAATGGAACCCCAAGCACAAAGCGGCTGGCTAAATCTTAAATTTAAGCTAATAACATTGAAAAAATTAAAAATTAAGTTAAACTCTGGGTGACCACTATTCTACAACTGTATAAAAAATAACTAATGGATAGTAAAAACGTGTAAAAGATCCTAATTTTTGTTGTTTGTTGTTATTCTGATTATCATATACTTATAGATGTTTACAAAATTTTTTTGGTACTTTATTTGTCTTCTATATGTTTATTTATTTAACTGGGATATTCAGTCACTTTACGAAATTTTTAACGGTAATTAAACTTAAATCCTATAAAGAAACGTCCAATCAAAAAACAGATTTTTTGCATATATTTTAGTGTTGTAAAAAATAATGATTTTGATTATTTTAAATAAATTTAAAAGTAATATGGGAAATCTTAAAATAATCAAAATAAGAGTAAAATCTTAGTGTAATTTTAAATTTAAGCAAATTAAAAGTAAAAGAATGGTCACATTTTATTTAAGTAAAGTAAAAGTAAAACTAATCTCAATTTGGTAAGCGTAAGAGTAAAACTAGTTTAAGTCTTGTCTTGTAACCAGCGGCCGTGAAAATTAACTTTGAATTTGCATTTATGTCTTGATCCACTGCATAATTTTTCAAATTATAAAATCGTGATTATCAATCCATTCTTCGCTGTCAGTTATATATATGTTCGTTAAAAGACCAGCAAATTTAAGATCCGTGTTATTGCCTGTGCTTCATAGTATAAGCTTGCTAACTGTAAATCCCATTTACCTTTACCGCACAAATGTTAAATCAAAAAAACATCGCTATCAATTGAGTCTCCGTTACAAGTTCTATCTATTTATGTTCTAAATTTTAAGTCATATAAATTTTCTTCAGCCGAGTTATACATGTTATAAATAAAATTTGCATATACATCATGATCAACCGCACAATTTGTCAGATCACAAAATCGACCTATGTTCGGAATTTAAAGTCATATAGATTTTATTTTGTCGAGTTATAATTGTTTTAAATAAAATTTGCATATACGTCATGATCGACCGCACAATTCGTCAGATCACAAAATCGTGAAAATCATTGATTCTTCGTTGTATTTATGTTTCCAATTTCAAGTTATATAGATTTTATTTGGCCGAGTTATAATTGTTTTAAATAAAACTTGCATATACGTCTAGATCGACTGCACAATTTGTCAAATCACAAAATTGTGATTATCAATTGATTTCCCGCTGTCAGTTGTATCTATGTTTTGAATTTCAAGTTGTTTAGAATTTATTTGGCCGAGTTATAATTTTTTTAAAATAAAATTTGCATATACGTCATGACCGACCGCACAAATTGTCAAATCACAAATTTCTGATTATCAATCGATTCTCCGTTGTCAGTTGTAAATATGTTTCAAATTTCAAATTATATAGAAGTGATTTGACGGAGTTATTCAAAATCAAAGAAAGCGTTAGGAAGTTATTTACTCACTTACTCACTTATTTACTCATCTGAAGGTAATACCGGCCGCCGGAATAATATCTGCCTCAGGCAATTTGACAACCGAGTCATCCCAAGCAATCTGTAATCCCGAGCATTTTGACAACCGTGAACCGAGTCATCCTGAGCAATCTGTCATCCCAAACATTTTGACAACTGAGTCATCCCGAGCAATCTGTCATCCTGAGCATTTTGACAACTGAGTCATCCCAAGCAATCTGTCACCCCAATCATTTTGACAACCGAGTCATTCCGAGCAATCTGTCATCTTGAGCATTTTGACAACCAAATCTTCCCAAGCAATCTGTCATCCCAAGCATTTTGACAAGTGAGTCATCCCAAGCAATCTGACGTCTCAAGCATTTTGACAACTGAGTCATCCCAATCAATCTGCCATCCTGAGCATTTTGACAACTGAGTCATCCCGAGCAATCTGTCATTCTGGGCATCTTGACAACCTAGTCATCGTGAGAAATCTGTCATCCCGAGAATTTTAACAACCAAGTCATCCCAAGCATTTTGACTACTGAGTCATCCCAATCAATCTGTCGTCCTGAGCATTTTGACAACTGAGTCATCCCAAGCAATCTGTCATCCTGAGCATTTTGACATTCGAATCATCCTGAGCAATCTGTCATCCCAAACATTTTGACAACTGAGTCATCCCAAGCAATCTGTCATCCTGAGTATTTTGACAACAAGTCATCCCAAGCAATCTGTCATCCTGAGCATTTTGACAACTGAGTCATCCCAAGCAATCTGTCATCCCAAGCATTTTGACAACCAAGTCATTCCGAGCAATCTGTCATCCTGAGCATTTTAACAACTGAGTCATCCTGAGCAATCTGTCATCCTGAGCATTTTGACAACTGAGTCATCCTGAGCAATCTGTCATCCTGTGAATTTTGAAAACCGAGTCATCCCAAGCATCCCAAGCAATCTGTCATCCTGAGTATTTTGACAACTGAGTCATACCAATCAATCTGTCATCTCGAGCATTTTGACAACGAGTCATCCCAAGCAATCTGTTATCCTGAGCATTTTGACAACCAAGTCTTACCAAGCAATCTGTCATCCCAAGCATTTTGACAACTGAGTCATCCCAAGCAATCTGTCATCCTGAGCATTGTGACAACTGAGTCATCCCAATCAATCTGTCATCCTAAGCATTTTGACAACTGAGTCATCCCGAGCAATCTGTCATCCTGAGCATTTTGACAACTGAGTCATCCGGTTATCAACCAAGTCTTGAGCAATCTGTCATCCTAAGCATTTTGACAACTGAGTCATCCCGAGCAATCTGTCATCCTGAGCATTTTGACAACTGAGTCATCCCGAGCAATCTGTCATCCCGAGAATTTTGACAACCAAGTCATCCCAAGCAATCTGTCAACCTGAGCATTTTGACAATCGAGTTATCCTGAGCAATCTGTCATCCCGAGCATTTTGACAACAACAAATAAAATTTGCATACGTCATGATCGATCGCACAATTTGTCAAATCACAAAATCGTGATTATCAATCTATTCTTCGTTGTCAGTTGTATATGTTTCAAATTTCAACTTATATGAAGTTGATTTGGCCGAGTTATAATTGTTTTAAATAAAATTTGCATATACATTATGATCGACCGCACAATTTGTCAGATCAAAAAATCGTGATTATTAATCAATTCTCCGTTGTCAGTTGTATCTATGTTCCAAATTTCAAGTCATATAAATTTTATTTGGCCGAGTTATAATTTTTTAAAAATAAAATTTGCATATACGTCATGATCGACCGCACAATTTGTCAGATCACATAATCGTGATTATCAATCGATTCTTAGTTGTCAGTTGTATTTATGTTTTGAATTTCAAAGCATATAAATTTTATTCGGCCGAGTTATAATCGTTTTAAGTAAAATTTGCATACGTTATGATCGACCGCACAAATTGTCAAATCACAAATTTGTAATTATCAATCGATTCTCCGTTGTCAGTTGTATATATGTTCCATATTTTAACTTGTATAGAGATGATTCAGCCGAGTTATTCAAAATCAAACTAGCGTTAGGAAGTTACTTACTTACTTATTTACTCACTTACTTACTCATCTGAAAATAAAATCCGGCGGCCTACGGCCGCCGGCATTATGGCAAAAAAACAAAAATTTATTAGAGTAAGAGAATGTTCGATGGTGCGTTACACACTTGTTCTATTCATACATTAATCAAACCACAGTGTAGATTTTTCATTTTGTAAAATGCTTAATTTGACCTGCGGACTATTCCAGTTTTTTTTGAGTGATCATCATGAGAGTTTTTGCACATAATATTGTCGATTATTATATAATAAGTAAGTAAGTAAGTAAGTAAATAAGTAACTTCCTAACGCTTTTTTGATTTTGAATAACTCAACCAAATCACCTCTATTTAAGTTAAAATTTGGATCATATATACAACTGACAACGGAAAATCGATGGATAGTTACAAATTTATGATCTGACACTTTGTGCGGTCGATCATGACGTATGCAAATTTTATTTAAAACGATTATAACTTGGCCGAACAAAATTTATATGACTTGAAATTCGAAACATTAATACAACTGACAACTAAGAATTGATTGGTAATTACGATTATGTGATTTGACAAATTGTGCGGTCGATCATGACGTATATGCAAATTTTTTTAAAAAAATTATAAATTGGCTGAATAAAACTTATATGACTTAAAATTTGGAACATAGATACATCTGACAACGGAGAATAGATTAATAATTACGATTTTTTGATCTGACAAATTGTGCGGTCGATCATGTTGTATATTTAATATATTTTATATTTTGTTGTATATTTTATTTAAAACAATTATAACTCGGCCGAATCAACTCTATATAAGTTCAAATTTGGAACATATATACAACTGACAATGGAGAATAGATTGATGATCACAACTTTGTGATTTGACAAATTGTGCGGTCGATCATGACGTATGCAAATTTTATTTGTTGTTGTCAAAATGCTCGGGATGACAGATTGCTTGGGATGACTTGGTTGTCAAAATGCTCAGGATGACAGATTGCTTGGGATGACTCAGTTGTCAAAATGCTCAGGATGACTGATTAATTGGGATGACTCAGTTGTCAAAATGCTCGGGATGACAGATTGCTTGGGATGCTTGGGATGACTTGGTTGTCAAAATTCTTGGGATGACTGCTCTGGATGACTCAGTTGTTAAAATGCTCAGGATGACAAATTTCTCGGGATGACTCAGTTGTCAAAATGCTCAGGAAGACAGATTGCTCAGGATGAATTGGTTGTCAAAATGCTTGGAATGACAGATTGCTTGGGAAGACTTGGTTGTCAAAATGCTTGGGATGACAGATTTGCTTGGGATGACTCAGTTGTCAAAATGCTCAGGATGACAGATTGATTGGAATGACTCAGTTTTCAAAATGCTTGAGATGACAGATTGCTCGGGATGCCTGGGATGACTGGGTTGTCAAAATTCTTGGGATGACAGATTGCTTGAGATGACTCGGTTGTCAAAATGCTCAGGATGACAGATTTCTCGGGATGACTCAGTTGTCAAAATGCTCAGGGTGACAGATTAATTGGAATGACTCAGTTGTCAAAATGCTCAGGATGACATATTGCTCAGGATGACTTGGTTGTCAAAATGCTCGGGATGACAGATTTCTCAGGATGACAGATTGCTTGGAATGACTCGGTTGTCAAAATGTTTGGGATGACAATATGCTCAGGATGACTTGGTTCACGGTTGTCAAAATGCTCAGGATTACAGATTGCTCAGGATGACTCGGTTGTTTAATTGCTTGAGACAGATGTTATTCCCGCGGCCGGTATTATCTTCAGATGAGTAAGTAAGTAAGTGAGTAAGTAAGTAAATATCTTCCTAAAGCTTTCTTTGATTTTGAATAAATCCACCTAATCACCTCTATATAAGTTGAAATTTGAAACATGTATACAACTGGCAACGGAAAATCGATTGATAATCACGAATTTGTGATTTGACAATTTGTGGGGTTGGTCATGACGTATATGCAAATTTTATTTATAACATTTATAACCCGGCTGAAGAAAATTTATATGACTTGAAATGCAGAACATAAATTGATAGAACTTGTAGCGGAGAATCAATTGATAGCGATGTTTTTTTATTTATCATTTGTGCGGTGAAGGTAAATGGGATTTACAGTTAGCAACCTTATACCGTGAAGCACAGGCAATAACACGAGTCTTAAGTTTGCTGGTCTTTTAACGAACATATATATAACTGACAGCGGAGAATGGATTGATAATCACAATTTAGTGGTTTGAAAAATTGTGCAGTGGATCAAGACATACATGCAAATTCAAAGTTAATCCACTTACTCATCTGAAGATAAATATCTGTGTGAATTACACAATATCATATATTACACACCTTTAATAAGTGAGAATCACTCAAATAAAAAAGTTATAAAATTGTATTGCAGTTGGAGAGTTGATATATTTTGTAAACTTTTAGGTTATATTTCAGAGTTGTTTAACCTAGCGGAACAAAACAATTTTTTTGTTATTTTGATTTACCATAGAGTTTTTACCATGTTTATATTCACAAGAAAGAAAAGAAAAAAAAGAATGAAAACAATAACATCTCTCTCAAGCATTTTGACAACCAAGTCATCCTGAGCATTTTGACAACCAGTCATCCTGAGCAATCTGTAATCCTAAGCATTTTAACAATCGAGTCATCCTGAACAATCTGTCATCCCAAGCGTTTTGACAAACAAGTTATCCCAAGCAGTCTGTAATCCTGAGCATTTTGACAACCAAGTCTTCCCAAGCCATCTGTCATCCCAAGCATTTTGCCAACTGAGTCATCCCGAGCAATCTGTCATCCCGAGCATTTTGACAACTGGTCATCCCAAGCAATCTGTCATCCCAAGTATTTTGACAACCAAGTCTTCCGAAGCAATCTGTCATCCCAAGCATTTTGACAACTGAGTTATCCCAATTAATATGTCATCCTGAGCATTTTGACAACCGAGTCATCCAAGCATTTTGACAACTAAGTCATCCCAAGCAATCTGTCATCTTGAGCATTTTGACATCAAGTCAGCCAAGCAATGTGTCGTTCTGAGCATTTTGACAACTGAGTCATCTCATCTGAGCAATCTTTTATGCTGAGCATTTTGACAACTGAGTCATCCCAATCAATATGTCATCCTGAGCATTTTGACAACCGAGTCATCCTAAGCAATGTGTAATCCTGAGCATTTTGACAACAGTCATCTCGAGCAATCTGTCATCACAAGCATTTTGACAACCAAGTCATCCCGAGCAATCTGTCATCCTGAGCATTTTGACAACCAAGTCATCCCAAGCAATCTGTAATTCCAAGTATTTTGACAACCAAGTCATCCCGAGCAATCTGTCATCCCCAGCATTTTGACAAC
>JASAMX010010774.1:0-12235 GCA_030248175.1 Microlaimidae sp. YZB2_3 | reverse complement strand
TTTTTGGTATAAAAAAGCTGTTTTCTTAGGATTTTTATATTTTTACAAAAATATGGAAATTATCCATTTTTGTTGTATTTATTTAAAAAAAACAACAGAAAATAAATAAAGATTCAATACTTAATTTAGGTTTTCCTGGTGCCTTTTAAAAGCTTAAAATTAAAAAATTTTCAATCTTATGGGGCTATTCTGTCCCCTGCACCCCGACAGGGGTCCCGCCCCTTGAACCCGCTGGCGGCTCCCGCCTCCCACCTTGTGGGCCCCTTTACACCTTCAAAATCCCCCCTCAATTAACTGGTTACGGCCCTGTTGATACAGGGCTAAAACTGCGAAAAAAATTGAATTTGCGTCATCATAGGTAAAAATGGTGTCATAATTTAAGAAAATTTTTTAGCCCTTTTACAACGTTTAGTTTGGCCCCTGTATAATGTTTTGTATATTTCAGTGTTGCCCTCCTTTTTCTGAGGCTGACGCTGTATGATTTTTTTCGGCTCATGTTTTCAACATTTTAACAAAAATGTATGACTCACTTTTAATGTTAAAATATCTACAAATATTATTTATAAATAGAACTGCATATTAGAGATATGTTACAATATTGCAATTTTTAAAGATTTAAATAATCGCTGCAGCTTAAAAAATGATGAGGAGGAGAGGGAAACTTCTTGAATGCCTACGGTCTGAAGATAAAACCATGTAATTAATGTAATAAATGTCATACATTAAATTATTTGTTGTTCTTTTTAAAACTACAAACAATTGCGCTAAGAATAATTCCTGCAACGATGAAGAGTGTTGTTAACTATGCTTCATAGGGGGAATCATTTCCACCCAATTCCACCATTTTGTTAGTTTAGTTTTCAATTTGAAACTGTTTAGAACGTTATGCAATTTAAAAATCATTTTTAGTAGTAGGTATTTTGGTTAAAATAATAATATGAATAAATGAACAAAGAGGATGAGGAGTGATGATAGAATAATTGGGACATAATCATTCGCCCAATCATCAAGACAAAGTAGTTATCTAACTAAGAAGAATATTAATTAAGCCGCACTAAGCAAATCACTTAAATTTTAAGCATATTTTTAAACCTGTTTTTTAAAATAAGCCTTAGTTAAACCTAAAGAATGGGTCCTAGGTTAAAATTGCCGAACTGTATACCGATATGCGCATGCCCCTCCTCTCCTTTTTCTTATTTTTTATTGGGAATAGTTTTATTTGAAAATAGGTGGAATTTTAAAATGGGGGCATTGAAACGGCATGCAGGAGAATGTCCAACTGTACACTAAATTTGAACAAAAAGGTGACAAAAATCGCACATGCACAAAGTGTCTTTTTTTATGCTGCGCAAAAATAATTGCAGTGCAAAAATTGAGTAAAAAAGTCACGGCAAAGAAAAAGAACAATAACACAGCATTTTCCCCGCTTTGTGGGAAAGTGTACATTAATCATTTTGTTATTTTTCTTTAATTTTGATGATTGTACCATTTTTGCATAGGCAGGTGCCTTTGCCTCAGATATTGAACTGGAATACTATATAGATGTTAAACTTATATACTATAAGATACTGTAAGTTTGATAATGGCTGTTTTTAAGAATGGTTTTTTTACACTTGTGGGGTCGCTCCGCCTCTTCCCCATGGCGAATTAGACAGGTGAGAAGGGGGGGGGGCAGGGTGGAGTCCACCCTCCCTAGCCTTGAATTTTTGGGCTCCCTGAGACGAAAATTTAGGGGCCCTCTCCCCCCAAATTTCCGAATTTTTCAACCCCGTAATCACCCTCCTCAACATTTTTTTTGACCCCCTCCCCCCTCTGAAAATTTTAGGTACCTTTTTTTTATACTAAATTTTCTTCCAAAAACGTAAATTTTCATCACATATTCATGCTTTTATATCTTTTTTCATAGATGAATATGGCTTTTTATTCAATAAAATGTAGTATCTATCCTATAAAAAGAACAATTATTAAAGTTATTATGGTTTAACACTGTTTTGCTTTGGGACAGCGGACCCCCCCTGACCCCCTCTAGATATTAAAATTTCGCACCCCGGGTTGACCCCCAAAAGCTAGGGGGCGGTCGGACCCCCTCCTAGAATTCAAAATTCGATTTACCCCCGCAGGTAACCACCGCCCCCCCAGTCCCCGACCGTTCTCACTATGATGGTGAAAGCACGGAGTTTGTATAGATTTTTTTTACTTTATAATAGTTATAGGACAAATCTTAGTGCATTTTACAAAATCAGAAATTAAGCAATATAAAAATTTTTATTGTTATAATTATGAAGATTAAATATCTATATATATACAGTAAAATTAATATTATTAATAATATTTTTGTTATTATAACTTTTCATACTCATTTGCAAAAGTTCTAAACATGATAAAATAGACAGGTTGCGTCACACAAAATTTCATTGCTTAATAATTTTGAAGATTGTATATAATTGTGCAGAAAATTAGGTTAAAAACAAAAGTAAACTGTATGTTCACCGAAATATCATGGGACCATTTTTAAGCAGTTTTTTTAGTGCATATTTAAAAAAAAAATTTGCCACTGGTGGTGGCTGGGGAAACACCCAAAACCACAAACCAAAACAACGTGTTGGGTGGCTCCGCGACTGCACAGGCGGTGGCCCCGCCTGCCCCGCTTCCGGGGCACTTTTTCTCCCCGCAAAAGCCCCCCAAAATGGAAATTTCGGCCTATGCCGACTTGTTTAGGCGGTTCCATGTGACTGCAATTGATCTTACAAATTTTTCTGAATAATTTTTAGCACCTCGATAACTTCTAGCAATGTTAAAAACAAAGTTTTTAATTCATTGTTTTCATTTATTAAATTTTTTCTTAACAGTAAAAATTGTGTATAAAATTATTAGGTACAAGTTTCATAATTACTGTACCAAAAATTTAATTTGAACCTATTCAAAAGTATTTACAAATTGTAAGACATTTTCATAGCCTAAATTGAACATGTAAATCTGATTTTTGTGGCTATTTTTTAGGATTTTTGAACTTCTAAAAAAAAGTTATGAGCCAAAGTCTAGTGCCTAAAAATTTGTCCTTTTTTGGCATGTACAATTTATATTATTTAAATAAATTTTTTATTATACCTTTAATCAAATTAATATTAATTTTTTCCTATTGCCAAGTATCTGGCAATTACAAAATATACTTTTATTATTTTCCCATGGTAACATTAATTTTGAATGTTTTTTTAGGCCGCCGTTCAAATACCCACGAATTTTTAGTCAAAAAAGTTTAAAAAAACAAAAAAAACGACTTAGGCAAAATAAAAATCAATTATATTACAATTTCCGTTTTGATATTTAATTTTGCTTAGCCTTAGGAGCAATAAATCGGGCGAAAAACTAAGTTTAAATTGCGTGTTGGCAAACAAATTTTCTCGTCCATGTTCTTTTCTGCTTTTAAATTTTGCCGATTTTCCAATTTTTTTCAAAAATTTTGAGTTCTTCAGACTTTTAGCATGGTTAAAACATAGTTTTTAATTTAGTTTGTTGATTTACAATTTTTTTCTTGAACATCATAAATCGCACATGCTGAAAAAAGGCCATTTTTCGGGTATAAAAATGTAGTTATATAAACTTTTTACCAAATAGTTTAAATTTTAAAAATAACCACAAAAATGGAGGTCTACGTGTTCTATTTACGCTATTAAAAATGTTTTACAACTTGTATTTACTGTTAAATCGATCAAATCAAATTTTGGTACACATATGGGAACTGTAACCTGTCAAAAATATACTAATAAATATGTCAAAATGCAATTTTAGCTTGATTTTTTAGGTTTTTTCTTAGGCTTAGGATTAAAAAATTATTAGCAAAAATAAAGTTAAATTAGCTTTTAAAGCCAAATAAAAAATTGTCGTGCATGTTTTTGACGGGTATACATGTGACCACAGTTTTTTAAATTTTTCAGATATTTTTGAATTCTTCAGATTTTAGCAATGTAAAAATATAATTTTTTAATTTTATGTTTGTTTTTTAACAAAATTTTTTTTCTTAAAACAACATAAAAACATATCTAAAAATAGGCATTTTTGGGTTCACTCTACTTTTTGACAGAAGAGCTTACATCGAAAAAATTATCTTTAAAAATGAGGTTAACGAGTTCATTTTGAGGTAAAGAAATATCTCATATGTGTATTTTTACTTATCGATAAGTCAAATTGGATAGGTACACATGTGGGACCGGATGTTGTAAGCAAATTCACATTTTTTGAAAAACAACTTATTTTAATAAAAATTAATTTTATTACCTAATTTTGTTGATTTTTTAGGTTTTGCTTAGGGTTAGGAACAAAAACTGTTTTTTAAACTTTACATTAGGGTTTAAAGTCAAAAAAAGTGTTTCCGGTGCTCCATTGTTCATGTAACTTTTTTAGTTTCAATTTTTTTGAAAATTTTTGAAGTTCTAAGAATTTTTTCATTGTTAGTTTTTAATTCTAGTTTGTTGGTTTACAAAATTTTTTCCTTATCATCACAAATACACATACTGATAAACGATGAGCTTCCCCCTTAACCAAGACCACAATCAGTAGGTCTATGTGTTCTCGCTAGGCTATATAAATGTTTTTTTACTTGAAATTTTTTGATCAGTTGAATTCCGAATTTCTGTACACGTGTGGAACTTGTACTAAATTATTATTATTTTTATTTTTGCCCACATTTTTTAATCTATATTTTTTAAAATCGTTTTATATGCTTTTTAAAGTTTAAAACCGGAATAATTCTTCAGGTCAGAATCGACATAGAAACATATTTTTTATTTTGAGTATTTGTAGAGCGGAAATCTTTAATGCTCTTTTCGGAATGACGTTTTCAAGGGTTAGCTTTTTATTTGACGAATTCGGCATTTCAATCTTGGCCATTTTTGATTTTGAGGATTCAGGGAGACTCCTGCCTGGACGGAATACGACGTTTGATAGCTTCAAATGAGAGTTACTTTTATACGGAGACTTGAATTTTGTGAGCTTTTTTGATTTTGTTATGTCTTATGATGTTTTTACACGTGAAATTGTGTGATTTATAAAAAATAAAATTGTTACCCGTTTTTTTTTTTTGTGCATTTTATGATTACACAATAAATCGGTTTAAAAAATTAAACTGTCTTTCTTTAGTTTTTGTTTTGTTTCTGAACTTTTTTTTTCCGGGGTTTTACTTTGCGTCTGTGGCGGAGCAATTGTTATAAAATAAAATAACTGTAACTTTGGGGACAAAGTGCCAAAATTAAAATGCACTTATTTTTTTAAATTTCGTCTTATTTATAATTTCATTCGTGCATTTTAGGTGTAGGATTTTGTAGATTACACGTTAAAAACAACAAGTATAAGCTTAAATTAAGGAAAGTGTCTGGAGATAATGATAGGCTTTTAAATTTTTTTTGTAAATGATGATTTTTGGACTAGAAAAACAATTGATTGTTCGTGAAGTGCCAAATTTAAGCTCACACATTTAAATTTCGGTAATTTAAAATTTTTCAAAACTGATTTAATTTAAAAAAGAAAAACTACTTTTGCACAGAGAAAAAAATTTTGTGACGCAACGCACAAATTGTGAAAGCTTCAAAATGAGCTATCAAAACATGAAAATCGGGCAAAACAGTGAAAAGTTACATTGTAAAAACAAAAAAGTGCCAAAAATTAAATGCACTACCCTACCTGTACTTTCCCATTTTTTAAAAAAAACACATAAATTACATGAAATGTTTAGTCAATTTGAATTAAGATTTTAAAGCAAAATTATTTTAACCACTAATTAAACACTAACTTGTATCAAGAATATATAACACAAGAGAATGTCTGACTGTACACTAAATCTTTGACCAAAATTTTGCAAGAAAAGTTGCACTTTCAAATTCCATTTTCTGCAAGTTTTCCCGCGCTGCGATTTTTTACACAGTGTTAGTTTTCTCGCAGTGGGGACTGCAACTTCTTTCGCACTCTATGCTGCTTTATTCACACTGCGATTATTTTTGCATTGCAAGTTGGACTGCACAACAAAAAAAAAATAAAAACAAAGCGGAGTGACTGCAGAAATTTTGTGTTTAAATGAGTAAAAGTCGTTTTTTTACCTTAAGATCTTAAAACTTTTTATTTAGTTTTAATAAAATAAAGTAACTTTCTAACGTTTTAAAATTAAATAAAACAAGTTTTGAAGTGTTTTGCTCTATTAAAAATGACTACCAGCGTCTGTATTTTTTGTTGTGCAGCCAGACTTGCAGTGCGAAAATAATCAGAGTGCAAATAAAGCAGCATAGAGTGCAAAAAAAGTCGCAGTCCCCACTGCGAGACTGTGTTAAAAATTGCAGTGCGGAAAAACTAGCAGAAAATGGCTAATTTTTGCGAGAAAAGTCGCACATGAATTCAAAAGTGCGACTTTTCTCGCAAAATTTGGCCAAAAATTTAGTGTACAGTTGGACATTCTCTTGTGTTATATATTCTTGATACAAGTTAGTGTTTAATTAGTGGTTAAAATAATTTGCTTTAAAATCTTGGTTTAAATTGACTAAACATTTCATGTAATTTATGTGTTTTTTTAAAAATGGGAAGTACAGGTAGGGTAGTGCATTTAATTTTGGCACTTTTTTGTTTTTCCGATGTAACTTTTCACTGTTTTGCCCGATTTTCATGTTTGATAGCTCATTTTGAAGCTTTCACAATACTGCGTTGCATCACAAAAGTTTCTCTGTGCAAAAGTAGTTTTTTTACTTAATTAAATCAGTTTTTAAAAAATTTAAAATTGCCGAAATTAAATGTGTGCATTTAATTTTGGCACTTTACAAACAATCAATTGTTTCTTAGTCCAAAAATCATCATTTACAAAAATTTAAAAGCCTATCATTATCTCCAGACAGTTTCTTTAATTTAAGCTTATACTTGTTGTTTTTAACGTGTAACTGGCAAAAAGTTACAGCTAAAATGCCAAATGGTATCAAAATGAGCAAAATTTGGGAATAAAGTGCATTTAATTTCGGCACTTTGTGCCGAAATTACACTATTTTATTTTATAACGATTGCTCACCACAGACGCAAAGTAGAACCTCGGGGACTAAAAATTCAGAAAACAGACTAAATTTTACCAGGACAGTTTAATTTTTAAACCAATTTATTGTGTAATCATAAAATGCCCATGTTCTAAAAACGGGTAACAATTTTATTTTTTATAAATCACACAATTTCACATAAAAATATCATAACATAACAAATAAAAAGCTCACAAAAGTCATCTACATATAATTAGCTCTCATTTGAGCTATCAAACGTCGTATTCCGTCCAGGCAGGATTACCAATGATATAGTCTAAAATCAAAAATGGCCAATTTGGAAAAGTGCCGAAATTAAATGCACTCCCCTACTAAACGCGTACCAAAAATAGATTAGAGATTTCCACTCTACAAATACTCAATAAAAATATGTTTCTATGTCAATTCTGACCTGAAGATCTCGGTTTTAAACTTTAAAAAGCATATAAAACGATTTTTGATAATATGGGGTAAAATATAGGCAAAAATGACAATAATAATAATTTAGTACAAGTTCCACACGTGTACAGAAATTCGATTTGACTGATCAAAAAAATGCAAGTTGCAAAACATTTATATAGCCTAAATCGAACACATAGACCTTATGTTTGTGGTTATTTTTGAGATTTAAGCTAGTGGTTTATCAGTATGTGCAATTTATGATGATAAGGAAAAAATTTTGTAAACCAACAAACTAAATTAAAAACTAACAATGCTAAAAGTCTGAAGAACTCAAAAATTTTCAAAAAAATTGAAACTTAAAAAGTTACATGGACGATGGACCACCAAAACTTTTTTTGACTTTAAACCCTAATGTAAACTTAGTTTTTCACCGATTTATTGTTCCTAAGCCTAAGCAAAACCTAAAAATCAACAAAATTGTAATATAATTAATTTTTATTAAAATAAGTTGTTTTTCAAAAATGTGAATTTGTTTACAACGGTACAAGTCCCACATGTGTACCAATTATCAATTTGACTTATCGATAAGTAAAATACACATATGAAATATTCTCTTACCCCAAATTGGACTCGTTAACCTCAATTTTAAGATAATTTTTTTGATGTAAGTCTTCTGTAAAAAATTATGAGCCCATTTGAACCCAAAAATGCCTATTTTTGATATGTACAATTTATGTTGTTAAGAAAAAAATTTTGTTAAAAAACAAAATAAATTAAAAATTATATTTTTACATTGCTAAAATCTGAAGAATTCAAAAATATCTGAAAAATTTAAAAATTTGTTGGTCACATGTATACCATCAAAAACATAGACAACAATTTTTTATTTGGCTTTAAAAGCTAATTTAAGCTTATTTTTGCTAATATTATTTATCCTAAGCCTAAGAAAAACCTAAAAATCAAGCTAAATTGCATTTTGACATATTTTTATTTAATTATATTTTTTTGACGGTACAAGTTCCATATGTGTACCAAAATTTGATTTGATCGATTTAACAGTAAATACAAGTTGTAAAACATTTTAATAGCGTAAATAGAACACGTAGACCTCATTTTTGTGGTTATTTTTAAAATTTAAACTATTGGTAAAAAGTTATGAGCTAATTTATACCCAAAAAATGGCCTTTTTCAGCATGTGCAATTTATGATGTTAAGAAAAAAAATTGTAAATCAACAAACTAAATTAAAAACTATGTTTTAACCATGCTAAAAGTCTGAAGAACTCAAAATTTTTGAAAAAAATTTGAAAATCACATGGACCACCAAAAACATGGACAAGAAAAGTTGTTTGACTTTAAACGCAATTTAAACTTAGTTTTTCACCGATTTATTGCTCCTAAGGCTAAGCAAAACCTAAAAATCAAACAAAATTGTAATATAATTGATTTTTATTTATTAAGTCGTTTTTCAAAAATTTTAATTTTTTCACAACTAAAATTTGGTGGGTATTTGAACGGTCACTATAAAACATTAAAATTAATGTTACCATGAAAATAATAAAAGTATATTTGTAATTGCCAGATACTTGGCAATAGGAAAAATTAATATTAATTTGATTAAAGGTATAATAAAAAATTTCCTTAATAACATAAATTGTACATGCCAAAAAAGGACAATTTTTGGGTACAAACTTGGCTCATAACTTTTTTTTAGAAGTTCAAATCCAAAAAAATAACCACAAAAATGAGATCTACATGTTCGATTTAGGCTATGAAAATGTCTTACAATTTGTAAATACTTTTGAATCGGTTGAATTGAATTTTGGTACAGGTATGGAACTTGTACCTAATAATTTAGGTACACAATTTTTACTGTTAAGAAAAAATTTAATAAATGGAAACATTGAATTAAAAACTTTGTTTTAACATTGCTGGAAGTCTGGAGAATCTAAAAATATACAAAAAAGTTATAAAATCAATAGTCACATGAACCACCTAACCAGTGGCATAGCCAAAATTTCATTTTGGGGGGGGGGGCGGTTTGGGGGGGGAGAAAAAGTGCCACAAAAGCGGTGCATACAGCGCCACCGCCTGTGCCGCGTAGCAGAGCCAGCCAACGCGTAGCATCAGTAGGGGGTCTGGGGGTGTTCCCCCAGCCGCCACCGGTGGCAAATTTTTTTTTTAAATATGCACTAAAAACTGCTTAAAAATCGTCCCCTGGTGTTTGCGTGAACATACAGTTTACTTTTGTTTTTAACCTAATTTCTGCACAATTATATCTGATCTTCAAAATTATCAGGCGATGAAATTTTATATAACACAACTGTCTATTTTCTGATGTTTTTAACTTTTGCAAATGAGTATGGCAAGTTATAATAACAAAAATATTACTGATAATATTAATTTTACTGTATATATATAAATCTGACCTTCATGCGTAGCGCGGAAAATTTTTATATTGCTTAATTTCTGATTTTAGAATGCACTAAGATTTGTATTATAACTATTATAAAGTAAAAAAAATCTATACAAACTGCCATGCTTCACCATCATAGGTGAGAACGGTCGGGGAAGCTGGGGGGCGGTGGTTACCTGGGGTAAATCAAATTTTGAATTCTAGGAGGGGGGTTCCGACCCCCCCCTAGCTTTTTAGAGGGGTCAACCCGGGGTGCAAAATTTTGAAATCTAGAGAGGGGTCATGTGGGGTCCGGTGTCCAAAGCAAAACAGTTTTACCATAATAACTTTAATAATTGTTCTTTTTATAGGATAATACTACATTTTATTGAATAAAAAGCCATATTCATGTATAAAAAAGGGTGTAAAAGCATGAATATGTGATGAAAATTTACGTTTTTGGAAGAAAATTTAGTATAAAAAAGGTACCTAAAACCCTATGGAGGAGGGGGGTCAGATTTTAAATTCTAGAGGGGGGTCAGGGGTAAAAAATTTGGGGGAAGGGGGCCCCCTGGATTTTCGTCTAGGGGGAGGGTTCCAAAATTTCGAGGTTAAGGGAGGGTTGGACCCCACCCTGCCCCCCCACCTTTCTCACCTATGTAATCACCATGGGGGGAGGTGGAAAGGCAGACAACCCCACAAGTGTAAAAACCATTATTAAGGGGTTTAAAACAGCCATTATCAAACCTACATATCTTATAGTATATAAGTTTTAACATCTATATAGTATTGCCATTCAATATCTGAGGCAAAGGCACTTGCCTTAGCTATGTATGGAATGGTACAATCCATCAAAATTAAAGAAAAATAACAAAATGATTAATGTACACTTCCCACAAAGCGGGGAAAATGCTGTGTTATTGTTACTTTCTTTGCCGTGACTTTTTTTGCCCTTAATGCTGATTTTTTCGCACTGCAATTATTTTTGCGCAGCATAAAAAAAGACACTTTGTGCATGTGCGATTTTTGTAGCAAAATTTTGTTGAGAAATTTAGTGTACAGTTGGACATTCTCCTGCATGCCGTTTCAAAAAAATTGTCCTTAATGCCCCCATTTTAAAATTCCACCTATTTCCAATAAAACTATTCCCAATAAAAAATAAGAAAAGGGAGAGGAGGGGCATGCGCAGGCCTGTCGGTATACAGTTGGGTTGGGATTTAACCTAAGAACCCTAAGATGATTTCTTTAGGTTTAACTAAGGCTTATTTAAAAACAAGGTTTAAAAATATGCTTAAAATTTAAGTGATTTTGCTTTAGTGCGGCTTAAGTAATATTCTTCTTAGTTAGATAACTACTTTGTCTTGATGATTGACCAAATGATTATGTCCAATTATTACTATCATCACTCCTCATCCTCTTTTATTTTTTCATTTATTCATATTATTATTTTAGACCAAAATACCTATTATTAAAAATGATTTTTTAAATTGCATAACATTCTAGGAACGGTTTCAAAATTGAAAACTAAACTAACAAAATGGTGGATCTGGGTGGAAATGATTCCCCTATGAAGCATAGCATTGACAACACTGTCTTCATCGTTCCAGGAATTATTCTTAGCGCAATTGTTTGTAAGTTTTAAAAAGAACAACAAATAATTTAAATATATGACATTTATTACATTAATTACATGGTTTTATCTTCAGACCATAGGCGTTGGAGAAGTCTTTTCCCTCTCCTCCTCATCATAATTTTTTTTAAGCTGCAGCGATTATTTAAATCTTTAAAAAATTCAAGATATTGAGCTATTAGCTATATAATATGCAGTTCTATTATAAATAATATTTGTCAATCTTTTTAACGTTAAAAGTGGTGGTGCATTTTGTTAAAATGTTGAAAACATAGACCAAAAAATCATAAGCGTAGCCAATATTTCAGAAAAAGGAGGGGGCAACACTGAAAAAATATACGGAAAGGTTGGGGTCCTCGGGGGCCAAACTAAACGTTGTAAAAGGGCTAAAAAAATTTCTTAAATTATGACACCATTTTTTACCTATGATGACGCCATCATCGCGAATTTTTTAGCAGTTTTTAGCCTATATCAACAGGGCCGTAGTCAGGATTTCAATTGAGGGGGGATTTTTTGGAAGGTGCTTTAAAGGGGCCCACAAGGGGGGTCTGGAGGGCGGGAGCCCCCAGCGGGTTCAAGGGGCGAAGCCCCTTGTCAGGGGGGTCCAGGGGACAGAATGCCCTCTGGGGTGAAAAATTTTTTAATTTTAAGCTTTTAAAAGGCACCAGGAAACCTAAATTTAAGTATTGAATCTTTATTTATTTTCTGTTGTTTTTTTTTAAATAAATACAACAAAATAAAATAGCTTTAGGTATTTTATTACCAATTA
>JASAMX010010773.1:0-26757 GCA_030248175.1 Microlaimidae sp. YZB2_3 | reverse complement strand
TAAGCGCGAAATCACCACTTTTTAAATTAGAAAATTATATGTTGATGTTAGAGCAACTGGTTACAAATCAACTTTCAGCCTTCTTCAAAAAATTTTGTCTAGTGATACATTAGCTTAAGGCTAACAGATAAACTAATACCCAAATGATCGAAACCTTGAATGATTGGACATTATATCTAAAAAATAAAAAAATGATTGAACTTATTTATCTTGATTTTGAAAGAGCTATTGATACGGTTTCTCAATCAAAAGCTTTTGTATAAACTAAAATCATATGGGGTTACTGGAAGGTTTTTTTAAAATGGATAGAATCGTTTTGGTAAGGAAGAACTTTAAAAGTAGCTATTAACGAATATGGAATCATCAACCTTTACAGTCAATAATTCCAGTTCCCGCAAGGCTCCGTTTTAAGGTTCATTTTTGTTTTTTGATTTACATAAATGATATAGTCAACTGTGTTCCACATTTCCCAAATTAAACTTTTTGCCCAATGACGCTAAGCTCTATACCTGTTTCTCTCCCGATGAACAAACAGAGAAAGAGTGCTCATTGCAGTGCAAGGACCTAAATAGAATTCAAACTTGGTCAAAACCGAATGCAAATTTCCGATGGTCTACATAGTGTCTCATTTCAGATTAGTCCAATATCTTTCTTGTCTGAAACATACGCCCAAAAAAAAATCGCCTTTTTTTCCTGTCTCTATTCTCAGAGCATTTTTAAAGGGTAATCTACCACTTTTTTTTAATTCAGTAAATCAATAACTTAATAAACTATAGTTTTAGCTGCGCAATGACATATGTTTATAATCATTCCGTTTCCTAGATACTCTTTTTTAACAAATGTAATTTTATCAATGGAACACTTATTTTTCATTCACATTACAGTGTGAAAAACTTCACCGACATTTGTATAATTTATTTATGGTTTATAAATTGAATTTTTAAAATAAATGTTAAAAAAATTAAAGTTTTAGCTACTTCTTAAATTGATTTTGTAATATTGTTTATTTATAATAATATGAATTTGATAAATTTCTAGTTTGGTAATATGAAAAATTACTTGCATTCTCCAGAAATCAACCTCTGTGGTTCTCAGCCCTTTTCCAATAGAGCCAAGTGTTTATTTCTAATCAATCAATAACCACGTGAAGAAAATATCTTTTAGTATATAAGCATTTGTAAAATAATATACTATTAATAAGGAAAAGGAAGAGCATCCAATTTCAAAATTTCAAAATTTCAAAACCCACGTTCTCTTATTATGATTGGCGCGGTTATAACTCTGGTGACGGTTTTGTTCCTATGTGGCGCTCTCTAGTCAACTGATAATCCATTTTCATTTTTTTGAAATGAAGAAAGAATAATAAGAAAAAGAATGAAGATTTACCGGATCTCAATTTAGTTGGCGCGGTGAGGTGGGCCTAAATCGCTGTGGTGTTGCCCGCTAAAATTTAATGATATTTTTGAAATAAAAATAATAATGTAAAACATGAATAGTAATCGAAACTTTAATTATAATTTTGAGATAGTATATAACCGCGCCAATCAAAATAAGAGAACGTGGGTTTTTGAAATTTTGAAATTTTGAAATTTATGCTCTTTTTTTCCTTATTAATAGTATATTATTTTACAAATGCTTATATATAAAAAAGATATTTCTTCGTCGTTACTGATTGATTAGAAATAGATCCTGGGCTCTTTGGAAAAGGTTGAGATCACAGAGGTTGATTTTACTTAAATGCCAGGTTTTTCATATTCCAAATTCAAAATTTAAATTCATATTATTATAAATAAACAATATTACAAAGTTAATTTAAAGTAGCTAAAATTCTGATTTTTTGATTTTATTAAAATTCAATTTATAAACCATAAATAACCAATTACAATGTCAGTGAAATTTTTCACACTGTAATGTGAATGAAAGATAAGTGTTCCATTGATTAAATTACATTTGTCAAAAAAGTGTATGTCGGGAAACGGAATGATTATAAACATATGTCATTGCGCAGCTGAAACTATCGTTTATTAACTAATTGTTTAATCAAATTCAAAGCGTTAATTGCCTTTAGAAAATGCTCTGAGAATAAGACCAGATAAAAAAAGGCGATTTCTTCTTGGGCGTATGTTTAGACAGAAAAGATGTGGACTAATCTAAAATATACATTATGTAGACCATTGGAAATTTGCATTCGGTTTTGACCAAGTTTGAGTTCTTTGGTCCTCCTGCAAATGAGTATTTTTCTCTGTTTTTTGCTTTTCGTGGAAGAGAAACAGGTATAGAGCTTAGCGTCATCAGCAAAAAGCTTAATTTCCGAATGTTGAACACAGTTGACTATATCATTTATGTAAATCGAAAACAAAAATGGACCTAAAACGGAGCCTTGCGGAACTGAACTATTGACTGTAAAGGTGGATTATTCAATCTCGTTAATAGCTAATTTTAAATTTCTTCCTATCAAAAACGATTCTATCCATTTTAAAAACCTTCCAGTAACCCCATATGATTTTAGTTTATACAAAAGCTTTTGATGAGAAACCGTATCAAAAGCTCTTGCAAAATCAAGATAAATAACATCAATCATTTTTTTATTTTTTAGATATAATGTCCAATCATTCAAGGTTTCGAGCAATTGGGTAATAGTTGAACTGTTAGCCTTAAAGCCATGTTGGCACCTAGACAAAATTTTATTGAAGAAGGCTGAAAGTTCATTCTTAACCAGTTGCTCTAACATACAAATATAATTTTCTAATTGAAAAAGTGGTGATTTCGCGCTTAAAGTAAAATGCAACAGTGCTGTGTTATCAGTTCAACGTATAAACAATTCATTATCATATGGTAGAATTTTTTTTAATTGGCAGCTGCCCAAACCGAATGCAAATTTCCGATGGTCTACATAATGTCTATTTCAGATTAGTCCACATCTTTTCTGTCTAAACATACGCCCAAGAAGAAATCGCCTTTTTTTCCTGCTCTATTCTCAGAGCATTTTTAAAGGGTATTCTACCACTTTTTTGAATTTGATTAAACAATAACTTAATAAACTATAGTTTTAGCTGCGCAATGACATATGTTTATAATCATTCCGTTTCCGAGATACACTTTTTTAACAAATGTAATTTTATCAATGGAACACTTATTTTTCATTCACATTACAGTGTGAAAAACTTCACCGACATTTGTAATTTATTTATGGTTTATAAATTGAATTTTTAAAATAAATGTTAAAAAAATTAGAGTTTTAGCTACTTTAAATTAATTTTGTAATATTGTTTATTTATAATAATATGAATTTAAATTTTGAATTTGGAATATGAAAAACCTGGCTTCTAAGAAAATCAACCTCTGTGGTTCTCAACCTTTTCCAAAGAGCCCATGTTTATTTCTAATCAATCAGTAACGACGAAGAAATATCTTTTTTAATATATAAGCATTTGTAAAATAATATACTATTAATAAGGAAAAAAGAGCATGAATTTCAAAATTTCAAAATTTCAAAACCCACGTTCTCTTATTATGATTGGCGCGGTTATAACTATAATTGGCGGTTCAATCCCTATGTGGCGCTCTCGAGTCACCGATAATTCATTTTCATTTTTTGAAATGAAAAGTAATAATAAGAAAAAGATGAAGATTTACCCACGTTGTTTAATTATAGTTGGCGCGGTGCAGTGGGGCTAAATCGCTGTGGTGTTGCGCTCCCGTGCCAGCGAAAATTTAATTATATTTTTTGAAATAAAAAATAATAGGAAGAAAAACATGAACATTAATTTTAAAATTTTTGCACGTTCTCTAATTATAGTTGGCGTCGTGGCATGGGGCTTAATCCCCCACCAATAATTATATTTTTGTATATTTTTATAAATTTTATTTTTGAAATAATTATAATAATAATAATGAGAAGAAGAAGATGATCATGAATTATAACACTTACCCACGTTCTCTAATAATAGTTGGAGTGGTGCTGTGGGGTTATATTGTCGTGTGGAGCTCCTGCGCCACTGATGATTGCCATGATTTTTTTAAATAAAAAATAAGAAGAAAAAGAACATGAATTACAAAATTTTCCCACGTTCCCTATTTTAGTTGGCACGGTGCAGTGGGTTAAATTGCAGTGTGGATGACTGCAAATATATTTTTGAAATAATAATAAGAATAATAAGAATAATAATATTAATAAGAAGAAGAAGATAATAATAAGAAGAAGATGAACATAAATTACAAAATTTACCAGATGCTCCAATTATAGTTGGCCCGGTGCCGTGGGGCTAAATCACCGCGTAAACAATGAAGGAATATAAATTTTAGAATATGAGCGTTAAAATAATAATAAGTAGAAAAATAAAACATGAATTAAAAAATTTTCCCAATGATTTCTAATTATAGTTGGCACGGTACTGTGGGGCTAAATCGCCGCGTGACGTTCCCGCACCACTGATGATTGCAATTTTTTTTGAATTGTCGAAAAACGCCATTTTTGGGAGGTCTTACCTCTTGACTCACTGCAGATAATTCGTTGAAAAAATTGTTGTGGGCTATTGGGGGCAATGGTAAGGTTTTCAAAAAAATTATTAAAATCTAAGAGAAAAAGTTTGACTCCACACCACACCTTTAGATTAAAAAAATCACAAATTACTTTTACTCTTACTTCACTACAGAAAAAACCGCACAAACTTTGTACAGTCGCTATTCATTACAGCTGTAACCAATTTTTATAAACTACATACTGTATTAATCTTTATATCCTGAACATCATTTTTTATATTTTGATAAAACATGAAAATTAAAAATAGGCTGTGGGAATGGTCCACAAAGGGGATTCCGACGAATCGCAGGTTTTTTTCACAAAATGACATATAAAATTTTTTTGTGCGTTTCGATTTTAAAAATTTTTTGTACGTAATTAGAAGACGAGTAGATAAAACTCTCCTGTTGTTTTCAGCAAAATCGTATAATAATAACCCGAGAAAACCCGACATTTTGAAGAGTTTTTTGAAAAAATTTTATTAACTTTGGAGCCTAATTTCTCAGTAGATCTCTATACGATTTTTAAATAAACAACGCCAATGTTTCTAACTCGTTGAGTTCTCCATTTTGATATATAGTTTGTTAAAATCGGTTTGTAAACAAATTTTCATTTTGGTTTGGGAAACTACATTTTGAAACGTTCGTTTAAAAGTTGTTTTTAACAAAGAAATTGCGACGGAGCATTAGCCGAGTGGTTAGAGCGTGGGACTCAAAAGAGTTACAAGAGCTCTAGGTTCGAATCCCCCTGGGAGTTATTTTTAACACCAAAAAAATTTTTTTTTTAATTTTAATTTTTTAATTTTTTAAAAGGTGTACATTATT
This sequence comes from Microlaimidae sp. YZB2_3, assembly GCA_030248175.1. Taxonomy (NCBI): domain Eukaryota; kingdom Metazoa; phylum Nematoda; class Chromadorea; order Desmodorida; family Microlaimidae; species Microlaimidae sp. YZB2_3. Next base: position 21,411 of record JASAMX010010773.1, on the reverse strand, counting down.
CAATACTGTATTCAACCCCGAGTACGTGCTTTGAGGTGGTTTTGAAGTAAAACCGGGGTAGAGTCAGTTTCCCCCCTAGGGGGGTCGCACCCCCCCCTAGCGCCCCCTCGGGGTCAAATCAAAAAACGAAGTTTGGATTCGTAATCAGGACCCAGGAAAACCCCCGAGTGGTTGTTTTTGGAAAAATCAAAGAAATTTTTGGAACTGTGGTGTTCTACCTTAAAATATTTGAAAATCATTACTTTTTACAGCACTACTGAAATACCACAGCAAAAATCGAGGAATCATAGTATAAGAATCATTAAAGGGTAACACAAAAACTTGTCTCCACATTTAATAATATATGTAAATTTTTAGTATATGTAAGTTTTTTTGCAAAAAATATAATGAAATTTATGCCAATATTGCTTATATTCTGTAAAGTTTTTTTTAAATTTATTATTGCGTCTCAAACGCAAAATGCCGTATTCCATTTTAATAAACGAACGTAAAGATTGGCATAAATTTGATCTTGAGCAGTATTGACGCATTTTGCTACTGCCGTTGAGACGTCATTTTTGCCCGAAATAATGCTATGAGTTCATCAACACAAAACCAAACTACCAATTCAACGACATATAAGGCAGAAATATGCAAAATTTGAAAAAACTAATTGCAAAGTCTAACCACCGTTTTTTACGTTTTTATAGTTTTAGCAAGATAAAATTTTTTTGTATCAGATGCAGTAATTTTTGCTGGATTTATGTCCAATTAATAAACAAATTTAATTGATAAAGTTAATATCTTTTTTGCAAAAATTTTTAATTTAAATTTTAAGAATCGATATGTTGATCAATAAAACTTGGAGCTCAAAAAAACTTAAAATACGTTGTTTTCAAAAGCTGTTGTAAGCTTAATAGTAGAGTATTTTTGTTAATCAAGGGCACCTTATATAATCAAAATTTTGTTCTTAAGACCGTTAAAACCGGCAAAAAAGTTCCAAAAATAATCGCAAAACAAAACGCTATTGTATCACGTCCATTGTTTTTGCAAACAACTAACGAGAACCACATAAAAGTGAAACCGCTTATGCGAAGAACACGATGATCGGCTTCATTTAAATTTTACTCAAAAAATGAGGCAACTTTTTTAAAAAGTTTTGCGTAGAGCTTATTCTCACAGCACAGTCCAAAAGGCCTAAAGTTTTTATAAGTTAATAATAAAAAAATTTGATATTTGGACGCCAGGTTTTTTTTATCACATTGGTTGGTGTGATGGTTTCAATAAAAAAATTTTATCTTTATTTTAGCTGATAGCCAGAAATTTAATATTTCTGTGACATGTTGTAAAGATATATTACAATAGGGCAACAAAAAAGTAATTCTTTTAAAACGAAAATAAAAAGGTTGACTATTTGATCTTGAAGAGTTGCTTTATATTTACATGCTTTTTTAAAATCAAAGTATTTGTCCATTACCCGCTGTAAACATATACAAACACAATTTTTGGATATATTTTTAGAACCGAAAATTGAACCCAAAGTAGAATTATTATTGTCAGAAGCTGGGGTTGAGGTATGATTTTTTCTTATTTTTTACATTGTAAACATGGAAGGCTACTAAAATAGTAAAAAAAGCCTGACTGAGCCAACTTAAGTTTGTTAATTTTTGACTAAATCTAAACTGGAGGTAGCTGGATTATTTTTTCAAATAAAAAGCGAGTCATGTATAATTCAATCAAAAAAAAAGCACTTTAGCGTCAACTATATTAACCAATCTTAAATCAATTTTTAACTTTTATAAACTTTGATTGGCTTACAGCGTTACATTGTTTATATTTTATTTGTTACTACCTGGCTTATGTATTAAATTATCTGAAAGAATTAACCAGTCACTTCTGGGGCCTATTTCATAATGATATCTGTAATTGTAAATCAATAAACGCATTTAATTATATCTTTTTCTATTAATTAAAAAATACGTACATAACTGTAAAATTTACGAAATTTAAAAATATATATTTTTTACTGAACTATATTTCTGAACGCAATTTTATTAATATATTTTTTAATTAAAAATACCAAAGAAAAAATATGCGTTTATCACTTTACAGCTGTAAATTATTTACAAGCAGTTTTTATAAAATAGGATCCTGGCATAAAAATTATTATCACACAATGGGCTGGTTTATGCTTTAAGCCATTAAAACTCGTAAAAATTAAAAACTCCAGAAATTTTTATCTTTTAACTAAAATGATACTTAAACCACTAAACCAAACTGAGAAAATAATTAGAACCATAAAAACTAAGGGGCTGAAAAAATAGAACACCAATAAAGCTATTTTTAACTGAAAATGGAAACAATAAATCTTTGTCTACATAAACATGCGTTTCTTGTTGTAAATTCAGTTTAAATATATAAATAAAGTTTATTAGTCCAAAAAATTCATATAAAGTAAAAATCACAATATTAAACTAAATTACATTAAATACAAATTGAACTAATAATTCTAAGACCGTACAGGTAATATAATTATACAACTCATAATGCAGCTTGTTGGATACAATCAGATTTGTAATTCATACGAAGCATTAACATAATAAAAATTTTATAATTGTGGATTAATTATTATAAATATATCTTTAATAGTTTTCTTGACAATGCTTGTTTAATTGAATAGGAAATTTTTTAAAAGAGTTAGCTAAAACTACTTCGCTGGGTAAATTATTCCAATGGTTTATTACACGATTTTAAAAGAAAAATTTAGCAATATCAAGCCATGTTTGTTTGTCTTTGAACTTAAGTCAGTTATTACGGGTTCTGTTGTTAGTTTCTACTCTTAAAAAATTATTGGCATCAATGTCCACTAAACCTTTTAAAATTTTAAAACACACGCAAAGGTCATTTTTAAACGACGAAATTTTAAGCTTTCAAGTTTAATCTCTTTTAATCGTGTTCTATATTCAACGTAAGGAAAGAAACATTGAGCATACAACCTTCTAGTAAATACTATTTGAACCCGCTCAATTATTTCAATGTCTTTGACATAATGAGAGGACCACACAAATGTTTCAAACTCTAAAATCGGGCGCACATATGTGACGTAGGCTTTTAACAACAGTGGCATATCGTGAGAAGTGAAAGCTCGAAATACCATGGATACCCGCGAAATAGTTAGAGTAATCCAGATTGTTTATAAAAAGTGTTTTGTTATAATGTTTTATCTGTTTAGCAGTCTTTGTGCTGCACCTGGTTAATTCCAAGATGTTTTTGCTTGCAGTATGTAACTGCATCTGTTGTAATCCAGAATGTCTCTTTTTTTATAATTTAAAATGTTTACAATAGTGTTAAATTACATAAATTGGTGTAATGCTTGTTAATGTATAAAGTTTTTATTTGTTTACTAAATTTAAAATTTTTTTGCTTATAATATGTATTTGTGTATATATTTTTATGCAAAAAGTTGTTAGCTAACTGAGTGAGAATCCGTGTATTTAACTGAAGAGGGCAGCACGGAGGCGTCTTAAACTTATGCCCGAAACGCCATAGTTTGTAGGTATATTATGTAATAGTTTTATTTTATGTTAGTTGTATAGTAGGGTTTTGTTAAAAAATTGTAATTGTGTTTGCATTAAAACAAGGGTCTTATCATGATTACAAATAAGTTTTGCACTACATTTATCTTCTATGTCTTGTTTGTTATATAATTTTATATTTTATTTTTATCCAGTAAATTAAGTTTGTTCTATAAATAATCAACTCATGTCAGCATTTCAAAATCTTTGGAAGCTATTTCCGAACAATAATTTGAGAATTTTAAAGTGTTGCTTGTAGTAATTCCTAAATCTTTGACACAATTTTTTGAAGAAATAATATAATTATTTAATTCGTAGTTGAAGGACGGGTTGTTATGCCCTAAGTGTAAAACGGAACATTTTTCTAGGGCAATGTTTAATAGCCATATTGATAACCATTCGCAAAAATTTAATATAGCTTTCAAAAAATCATTAGCAGATTCTTTATCGGTTAAAGCTTTATGGAGAATCACGACGGTTAATTCAATGTACACAAAGGTTTTGAGAAGAATTGAAAATAATTTGTATATAACCGGAAAAAAATGAACAAGAAATAAGTATTTACAACCAGCTGTTTTTTTAGAATGAAAGTTTTCTGTTTAATTGTTATTTTCGTGTATTATGATCTTGTTTTCTTTCGTTAATCAAAGTCATATACAAATTATTTTTAAATCTTTTCAAGACCTTTGTGTTCATTGAATTAACTGTCGTGATTCTCCATAGAATTTCGCGTCTTCCGCAAACATTTTTATTTTTGTATTGTTTGCCCAATGCTTTTGGTAAATCGTTTATAAACAAAAGAAACAAATAGGTCCAAGGACACTGCCTTGAGGCACACTACTTGTAACGTCTTTGTAATTAAAGACTCGCCTATTATTACTATTTGTTTTCTTTTTGACAAAAAAGATTTAATCCAGGCGAAAAGCTCATAATCAATTTCATAAGCTTTAATTTTTACCAATAATTTTTTGTGGCTTACTGAATCAAAAGCTTTTGCATAATCAATATATAAAACATCAACTGGTGTTTTATTATCCAGTGACAAAATTCAATCATTTAAGTCACATAACAATTGAAGTCCTACCGTCTTTTTTTAAGGAATCCAAATTGATCAGGGGATATTAATTTTTTATCGCGAAAAAATTTTATGATGTAATCAAAAATTATACTCTCCATAAGTTTGCAGCATATACAAGTTAAAGAAACTGGTCGGTAATTAGTGCATAAACAGGGTAATCCTTTTTTTCAAAATAGGACATATTAAAGCTTCTTTCCAAATACACGGAAGAGTACCCAGTTGTATAGACTTCTCAAATATATAAGCTAGAGGCATTTAAATTTCTGCACTTATATTTTTAAGGAAAAAAGCAGGTACTTCGTCAAGGGTTTTTAAAAATTTTGAAGGTAATTTTCTAAGTTTTTTTAAAACAACATTTACAGGGGAAGCAACGCTTGTTATTTTTTCAGTTTCTTTAACTCTTAAAGAAAAGTTCGGAAGCTCACGGTTATCCAGCTCACGGTAAACCGAGCTAAAAAATCGTTGAATAAATTAGACTTTTCTTTGTCATTTTCAATGCGTTTGCCGTCACTTGTTTTTATTACTCCAATTTTTTTAGACTTAAACTTCAGTTTAGAATGAGCGTAATTGTAAAAAGTGTTAATATTATTGGAATTTATAGCATTTTTTTCTGCTCTTAAGTGAAAAGTTTTTGTCCCATTTTTATACATTTTGTCACGTTGCTTCTATAAAAATTTTTCTTTATTGGATTTTTTACTATTAGGATAAAGACGTTTCTTTTTTCTTAACATTCGGATTATATAGGACAGATAACCGGTATTTTCCCTTTTCAAGATTTTGAAAGGAACGTGCTCATTTATACAATCATACATAACATGACAAAAACAAGAGTACAATGATTCAATATCATGAGTCTCAGCAAACAATTCCATCCTGTTTATTTGCTGTAATTTATTTCTAATTGCATTAAAATCAACATTTTTAAAATCTTTAATTTTCTGGGTTTTAATTTTTTTTAAAAAGTTTTATTTACACAAAAATTTAATTTTAGAGCTACACCTACATGATCACACGTGAAAGAAAATGGCTCACATTCTTCAATATCAGTAACTAAATTCTTATGATTTTTTAACACTAGGTCTAAGGTGCTTCCACTGTTATGAGTAGGGAAATTAACAAGTTGTTTAAAACCACAATCAACCACGCTATTTAAAAAGGTTTCCCAATATTTACTGCAACTTATTTCAGCCATCAGTGATGGAAGATATAATGTCGTTTAAATCCACTATAACTGATGCTTTGCCATTTTCTCTGATGAGCCTGGACCCAGAGATTCGCTCGCAGCTTGGACATCAATTGGGTGAAACTATCGCTTCCTGCACTTTTAATGAAGTTGTTTGTGATTATGAAAGGTAATTTGTTTAAAGTTTTTTTTTGCATTTTTGTCATTAAACTTGGATCTAATTCATTTGCTTAAAGAAAAGAAAACTAAAACCTTATAATTTTAAAAAGTTCAGTTTCATCGGTCTTCAGTATAAAAAATCTTTTCTTACTTATTTTCTTTCCAAGAAGAAATAGCTTGGATTATATTACACTACTTTATTTAAGAAATTTAAATTTATGCAATGCTTTCAATGGTACAAGATAGTAGCTGTGCGATAGTCAAATTTTGAAGTGCGTATAGCAAATGAACAGGTAAAAAATAAGAAAACAAAATGTAGTGCAAAAAAAAACTTTAAACAAATTACCTTTCATAATCACAAACAACTTCATTAAAAGTGCAGGTAGCGATAGTTTCACCCAATTGATGTCCAAGCTGTGAGCGAATCTCTGGGTTGAGGTCATCAGAGAAAATGGCAAAGCATCAGTTATAGTGGATTTAAACGACATTATATCTTCCATCACTGATGAAAATAAGTTGCAGTAAATATTGGGAAACCTTTTTAAATAGCGTGGTTGATTGTGGTTTTAAACAACTTGTTAATTTCCCTACTCATAACAGTGGAAGCACCTTAGACCTAGTGTTAAAAAATCATAAGAATTTAGTTACTGATATTGAAGAATGTGAGCCATTTTCTTTCACGTGTGATCATGTAGGTGTAGCTTTAAAATTAAATTTTTGTGTAAATAAAACTTTTTAAAAAAATTTAAAACCCAGAAAATTAAAGATTTTAAAAATGTCGATTTTAATGCAATTAGAAGAAAATTACAGCAAATAAACAGGATGGAATTGTTTGCTGAGACTCATGATATTGAATCATTGTACTTTTGTTTTTGTCATGTTATGTATGATTGTATAAATGAGCACGTTCCTTTCAAAATCTTGAAAAGGGAAAATACCGGTTATCTGTCCTATATAATCCGAATGTTAAGAAAAAAGAAACGTCTTTATCCTAATAGTAAAAAATCCAATAAAGAAAAATTTTTATAGAAGCAACGTGACAAAATGTATAAAAATGGGACAAAAACTTTTCACTTAAGAGCAGAAAAAAATGCTATAAATTCCAATAATATTAACACTTTTTACAATTACACTCATTCTAAACTGAAGTTTAAGTCTAAAAAAATTGGAGTAATAAAAACACGTGACGGCAAACGCATTGAAAATGACAAAGAAAAGTCTAATTTATTCAACGATTTTTTAGCTCGGTTTACCGTGAGCTGGGATAACCGTGAGCTTCCAAACTTTTCTTTAAGAGTTAAAGAAACTGAAAAAAATAACAAGCGTTGCTTCCCCTGTAAATGTTGTTTTAAAAAAACTTAGAAAATTACCTTCAAAATTTTTAAAAACCCTTGACGAAGTACCTGCTTTTTTCCTTAAAAATATAAGTGCAGAAATTTAAATGCCTCTAGCTTATATATTTGAGAAGTCTATACAACTGGGTAGTGTTCTGGGTATTTGGAAAGAAGCTTTAATATGTCCTATTTTGAAAAAAAGGATTACCCTGTTTATGCAGTGAATTACCGACCAGTTTCTTTAACTTGTAATACGCTGCGTATATACAGTAACTGAACGAAGTACATATAACGATTGCTCTTTGGAAAACGGTAATGTTCAAATTATAATTAGTATAAGTAAATCCAGTCCGATGTGTTTTATTGTCAGTTATTTCCGCTCGGGACTCTTGTAACTCAGAGCCGTCGCAGTTTCCTCAGGCGTTTGAGCTTCCCGAATTTAAATTTACTCCTTCGTTTCTTCTTGCTGCCGCGGCCCCAGACGCCTAACACGAATTTTTCGATGTCGCAGTGGTTCTCACCCCGCACAATCTTGAAGAAACCCTGGTCTCCCCACCACGGACCCCACGAGTTGGCGCACAGCTGCAAAAAACAATCTTTATTTCATTATTTTTATTTTATTTATTTTTTAGTTAAATTGCGCACCACAAAAAACATCGATTGGTCATCTGAATTGTTTCTCAGTAATGGGAAAATTGATTTGTGAATAATAAAAATAAAACAAATATCATTATTTTTATTCTGTAAAAAATGTGAGCCTTAAAAAATCTTGAATAATGTTTCTCACTAACAGAAATATTAATTTGTTCAACAGTGAATAAAACCAAAACAATCCTCATAATATTGTTAAACTATTTTTACTTTGCAAAAAATGTGCACCGCCAAAATTATTCATTATTATGTATCGCACTCACGGGAAACTTGACTTGTTGAACCGCCACTAAAGTATTTTTGCATTTTGAAGATTTTATCTTTCCGTTTTCTTTATAATTTTTTCTACCGAACAATTAGAAACATCATCTGTCTGTAACGCTTCTTGCTTGTAACACTATTGTTTATTGTGTTTGTTTGTTTTTCTATAATACCAATCTGAATCTCTACTCATATTAATTAAAAAAGAAGTCTTTTATTTAGCAGCTTTGTGCAATCAAGTCACAATGATACTCAAAAATTCATTTAAGAATTGTATTCGTTAGAAATATAATGAATAACATATCATCAGACTTACCCAATATTTGACTCCATTTTCTACACCCCAGCTAAAAATTAAAATGTCATTACAAACATTATATAAACAGACCTGTGCACGCTCTGAAATGCCTACCTGCTCTATTGGAGGATTTGCCACCCCCCCCCCCGCCTAAAAATGAAAATACCCTAAAATTATGACGCCATTTTTGACCCATGATGACGCCATCATTGGGAAGATCTTTGCAGTTTTTAGCCTGTTTCAATGTATTTTAAGCCATTTTAGACCTATTTTTACCTTATTTCCGCTTTTTTTGTCCCTTTCCCTTCTTTTTTTTCTTTTTGTTTTTTTCTCCCCTGCTTGCCTTCCCCCGTTTCAAAAAAGGTGCCCTCCCTGTGCCCCTCCGTTTTGGAATTGCCCCCCCCAATAAAACCTGGGGGGGCAGTGCACAGGTCTATATAAACATTAGTGATGTTCCTCGGAGCTCCGAAGCGGAGCTCCGCTTTTAAGAGCTTCAGAGGCAACCCACGCAGAACTCAGGAGCTCCGCCCTATTATAGTACTGACTTCATAAATTGTTTAAAAGTGATGTCATAGATTATTTTTGTCAGAATTTAGGAGGGTCCGTCCGTGGTATCCTTAAATTTTAGGGAGGGGGGGGGGCGTCGGCTATAATCGGAATTTTTGGAGGGTATAAAATAAACCCCCTGCCCACCTATGTTTATAAGGAACCGTTAATGTCGGTTAAAATTAGCGATATGCGGGTACGTAGATTGCTCGCCAGGAATCAGAGCGGCAGGAGCTAAAAACAAAAAGCGTGGCCATACAAGAGCAGCGTTCACTGGAGAATCAATTTTTCATACTCAGCGCTAACATAGGGGTGGTTTGTTTTTTTTTTTTTTTTTTTGTTTTTTTGGTTTTGTTTGTTTTTTTGTGTTTTTTTTTTTTTTTTTTTTTGTTTTTTTTTTTTTTGTTTGTTTGTTTTGTTTTTTTTTTTTTGTTTTGTTTTTGTTTTTTTTGGTTTTTTTTTTTGGGGTTTTTTTTTGTTTTTGGTTTGTGTTTTTTGGTTTTTTGTTGTTTTTTTTGTTTTTGGTTTTGTTTTGTTGGTTTTTTTTTTTTTTGGGGTTTTTGTATTTTTTTGTGTTTTTTTGGTGTTTTTTTTGTTGTGGGTTTTGGTGGTTTTTTTTTTGGTTATATAGGGTTTGTGTTTGTATATTTTTGGGGGTTTGTGTTTTTTTTTTTTATTTTTTTGTAGTTTTTGTGTGTTATTTTGTATATTGTTTTTTTATTTTTTAGTTTTTGTTTTGGTGGTTATAAATGTTTTTTTTGTGTTTTTTTTTTGTATATTTTTTGTTTGTGTGGGGGGGAGTGGAGGGTCGGTTGTGGGTGGGGGTGGTTGTGTGTTTGTTTTTTGGTGTGATTATGGTGTTTTTTGTTTTTTAAAGTATTGTTTTGTTTTTGTTTTGTTTAGTGTGTTTATGTTTTTTTGGTTTTTTTTTTTTGGGGGGATATTGGGGTTTTTGGGTTGTCTGTTTGTATATTAAGGTGCTATGGTATTGTTTGGGGAGCTTGATGAACAGGGGGGTGGGTGGGGTTAGTCGAATTTCGGGGTGATGGGGCTTTTATTTTGTTTTTTTATTGCTAATTTTGAAATTTGACCCCTCCTCTGAGAATTTTTTTTTTTTATATAATTTTTTTGTTTTTTTTTTCATATAAAATTAATTCGGTCAAAAAGCTAGAGGGGGGGTGTTTACCCCGAGTAAATGACATTTCAAAATCTAGGGGGTCCTAGGGAGTTCGAACCCCTCTAGCTTTCTAGGGGGAGTCGACCCGGGGTGGAAAATTTTGAAACCTAGAGGGGGATCAGGTGGGGTCCAATTTCCGAAACAAAATACTTTTAAACCATTAAATGTTTAATAATAGTTTTTTTATATGATAATACTATTGAATAAAAAGCGATATTTAGGTATAAAAAGGGTGTGTTAAAAATTCACGTTTTTGGAAGAAAATTTAGTATAAAAAAAGTACTTAAAATTTTCTCGAGAGGGGAGGGGGGGTCAAATTTCAAAATCTAGAGGGGGATCAGGGGTAAAAAATCAAAAATTTTATTTTTGATTTTTTTGGGAGGGAGCGGCCCCTTGGATTTTTTTCTAGGGGGGCCCCGAAATTTCGAGGCTAGGGGGGGTGGACCCCACCCTACCCCCCCCCCTTGTTCATCTATGTTAGCGCTGAGTATGAAAAATTGATTCTCCAGTGAACGCTGCTCTTGTATGGCCACGCTTTTTGTTTTTAGCTCCTGCCGCTCTGATTCCTGGCGAGCAATCTACGTACCCGCATATCGCTAATTTTAACCGACATTAACGGTTCCTTATAAACATAGGTGGGCAGGGGGTTTATTTTATACCCTCCAAAAATTCCGATTATAGCCGACGCCCCCCCCCCCCTCCCTAAAATTTAAGGATACCACGGACGGACCCTCCTAAATTCTGACAAAAATAATCTATGACATCACTTTTAAACAATTTATGAAGTCAGTACTATAATAGGGCGGAGCTCCTGAGTTCTGTGGGTTGCTCTGAAGCTCTTAAAAGCGCAGCTCCGCTTCGGAGCTCCGAGGAACATCACTAATGTTTATATAGACCTGTGCACTGCCCCCCCGGGGGCTTTATTGGGGGGGCAATTCCAAAACGGGGGGCACAGGGGGCAACTTTTTTGAAACGGGGGGGAAGGCAAGCAGGGGAGAAACAAAAAAAAAGAGAAAAAAGGAAGGGAAAAGGAAAAAAAGTGGCAAAAAAGCGAAAATAAGGTAAACATAGATCTAAAATGGCTTAAAATACATTGAAACAGGCTAAAAACTGCAAAAAATTCCCCAATGATGGCGTCATCATGGGTCAAAAATGGCGTCATAATTTTAGGGTATTTTCATTTTTTGGCGGGGGGGGGGTGGCAAATCCTCCAATAAAGCGGGGGGCATTTCCAGACCGTGCACAGGTCTGTTTATATAATGTTTGTAATGACATTTTAATTTTTAGCTGGGGTGTAGAAAATGGAGTTAAATATTGGGTAAGTCTGATGATATGTTATTCATTATATTTCTAACGAATACAATTCTTAAATGAATTTTTGAGTATCATTGTGACTTGATTGCACAAAGCTGCTAAATAAAAGACTTCTTTTTTAATTAATATGAGTAGAGATTCAGATTGGTATTATAGAAAAACAAACAAACGCAATAAACAATAGTGTTACAAGCAAGAAGCGTTACAGACAGATGATGTTTCTAATTGTTCAGTAGAAAAAATTATAAAGAAAACGGAAAGATAAAATCTTCAAAATGCAAAAATACTTTAGTGGCGGTTCAACAAGTCAAGTTTCCCGTGAGTGCGATACATAATAATGAATAATTTTGGCGGTGCACATTTTTTGCAAAGTAAAAATAGTTTAACAATATTATGAGGATTGTTTTGGTTTTATTCACTGTTGAACAAATTAATATTTCTGTTAGTGAGAAACATTATTCAAGATTTTTTAAGGCTCACATTTTTTACAGAATAAAAATAATGATATTTGTTTTATTTTTATTATTCACAAATCAATTTTCCCATTACTGAGAAACAATTCAGATGACCAATCGATGTTTTTTGTGGTGCGCAATTTAACTAAAAAATAAATAAAATAAAAATAATGAAATAAAGATTGTTTTTTGCAGCTGTGCGCCAACTCGTGGGGTCCGTGGTGGGGAGACCAGGGTTTCTTCAAGATTGTGCGGGGTGAGAACCACTGCGACATCGAAAAATTCGTGTTAGGCGTCTGGGGCCGCGGCAGCAAGAAGAAACGAAGGAGGAAATTCAAAATTCGGAAGCTCAAACGCCTGAGGAAACTGCGACGGCTCTGAGTTAGAGAGTCCCGAGCGGAAATAACTGACAATAAAACACATCGGACTGGATTTACTTATACTAATTATAATTTGAACATTACCGTACCACCATCACACCAATTTTTTTTTATAAATTGCATTTCGAAGGAATAAGGAGTTAGTCTTTGGAAAACGGTTGTTGAAAGGCGGGCTAGTAGTGGATAATTGTCCACCGGTGGGTATGTTCTTGCTTTGTTTTTTTTTCATTTTGCTTTCAATATAATATGTGAATAATGCGAGAAATCGCGTTGACCAAATATTTCGTCCCGGTAGGAGTGGGGATATAGGAGGGCAACTTCCTGGATTTTAGTGGAGGGGTATACCCGACCCCCGAAATTTGGGGGGGGGGTGTCCTAAAAAAATTTTGGGGGATATACCTCAAATACCCCATTTTTAGCGTTTTTAGTACTAGAACCCTCCAAATTTTAGGGGTAGGGGTGTCCGGGGTACCCCCAAATTTCAGGGGGTGTCGACTATAATCAGGATATTTGAGGGGGGTATAACCCCCAACCCACCCCCACCCCCCTGTCCACCTATGGGTGGGTAGCGTGTGTAAAGTTCCATTCCTTGCTGGTATTCTTTGAAGACTTTGATACTGCGACTAATTTTACATTACAGATTTGTTTCTACGTCTTTCCCTCCTTAAAAAAAATTAAAGTTATCTATCAAAATTATCTTTGGATATACAGCTTTAAAATTTACCTGGCAAAGGCAATAATTTCAGCTATTCCTGTTTATAGCGCTCGCCAGAAACTAATATTGACATTGTTTTCTGGTTAGCGTAAAAACTCTGTCAAAAACTGCTACCTAACTCTCATGTTTACCGTGGTGTTAATTCTGGTAGAAAATATAAACACAGCTTTTTAAAAAACAAAAATTGTCTCTTATATTTGATAGTCCAACTAAAAGTTTCTATATATTTTATAAGCTTTGTCGATGCTTAAATTAAAAGGCTTTTAACGGAGTTTTAGAACTTTTAGAAGCAACTTTTAGAACGCAAATTGAGTTTCTCCCCTCCTCTCCTACCGAATTGAAACAGGGCGTGTATTTAATTCTATATCACTACACTCACTAACTATTTATCTGTAGCATTTGCTCTAATTTCACCGACGATATAATAAATAATTAAAAAGGAAAAAAATATATATTTTATTATGTACAATGAAAATAGCGTTGGATTAGTAAGTACAATATGAATATCTTATTCAAATAACGTTTCAAATCCGTTTATATCTGTTGTGCAAAACTCCCGGTCAGAAGTTGTACCGTTGTCAGAAGTTGTAGTTGTTTATAATATCAATATGATTAACCATTTTTTGTGAAGCTAACACTCAGAATTTATGCGCTTTCAAATTTTATAAGTAGGCAAATTTTATAAAAGTGTGTTTTTAAAGCGATTTATTAATAATAAACCAGCTTTAAATAATTCTTGTTTTATGAATGAAAAGACATTTTGGACTGGCGAGCTTATTGTTTTTTGCTTTAGCTGTGAAAACCTATGTTAGTTGGTGGTAAGTAACGTGCCTAACTTTTAAATATTTAGCGCATAACTTCTTTCTAGTTAGTAACGTCTTAAATGATCAAATATTATTGCGGCAATGTGTTTTTTTTATTATCATTGGTTGCTCACCTTGTTTTAAGTAGTGTGAGTTTCCAGTTTGTTTTGTGGTTCGTTATTTCCCCGTATTCTGTACGCGTAGTACACAACCGTACTGTTTAAAAATAGAAATACTACACAAAGGGTGTTTTACAAGTGTTTTTTTTATTTTCTATTAATTTTGATTTTACGAAATTTGTGAGACGCATTTTGAAATTTATTGTGGCAAAAAATTTCATTCTTATTTTTTAAACAAGTTATTTTACTTTGTCGTGGTAAACGCAGTTTAGACAGTACGAGTTTGACTTATTATATACTTTATCGTCACATTTATTTATACTGCCGTTCTCGTGGGTCGAAGGGATCCAAACATTATGGGGCCAATTATATACTTCGAAATAGTATCATTTAAAATTAAAATGTAAAACTTGAATTAATATAAGAATTCAATTCACATCCTACTATTCAACTTTCTTCGAAATATTTAAAGAATCCAGCTAGCAAACCCTAAAAGAATTATTCACTTTCAGAAGGTTTACTGTTGGCAGCTCTGAAAAGTTTTAGAACAACAAGATTTTGCTTTTAATTTTTAAGGTCTAACCCTCCCCCCAATGTTACCTTTCTATCCGCGGGCGTTTTATATATTGGTATTTAAGCGGAATCTTTCATAATCCATGACTGCCACCCGTCTGTAATACAACCGCTTACATGTTGGCATTGTGCTCAGTTGAGTGTCAAAACCACATTTACTTCTAATGAACTCGACTCGGCTATGCTACTATTAATGAACGGTTAATAATCTTTAATTTAAGAAAAACTGCCAATAGGCAACAGAAGGCATAAATGGGCATGTTGTAGATGTAGAGCTGTTTTGACTTTGAGACCAGACATGAGCATGGACCGGCAAGCCAGGGGTGGCTATCTCGGGTAAGGTAAATGATCCTTTGAAAGCTAGAGGGTCCGTACCCCCTTAGCTTTTTAGGGGGGAGGGGTCGACCCGGCGTAGACCAGCTTGAAATCTAGAGGGGGGTTAGATGTATCCGGTTTCTAAATAAAATTATTTTAAATCATCGTTACAAGGTTTTTAGCTCTAATATAAAATTTTATACACCTTTTCTATGTAACATTTTTATGTATAACATAATAACACAACATTTTTATGTATAAAAAAAGTACAAAATTACTATTTTTCACTACAAAAACGTGTTTGTGACAGGAACATGTGACCAAGATTAATATCTAAAATTTGCCTCAAAAGGGAGGGGGTAGGGTGTCAAAATAAAAAAAATTTGGGGAAGGGGGGTCCCCCTTGATTTTTTTCTTAGAGGGGTTTTAAATTTTGAGGCTAGGAGGGAGATGGACCCCACCCTAACCCCCCTATACTTATGTATGTTTGAGGCTCATTTGACCTTTGAAAAATATCGAGATTTTCAACGGGATTTTTAAATATTTCAAAAGAAGTTTGTCGTTTTCCTGCTCATTTATGCCAAATATACTGCCACATTTATAGGCACTAGTACAGTACAGTGTAAGTAAATCCATGCGGTAAATCTTTAAAAAATATCTGTTTTTACAGATTGCCGATAAATACTACGAGTTATTTTAGAAGAAACGGTAAAGTTTCCCGCCGCAAAAAAGATTAATAAATTAATAGTGAGAACTCTTTTTATTTCGAAAACGTAGCAGTTTTACGTCTAATTTTATTAAACATTGTAAAAACTTACCATCGTATATTTTCATGCAAAATTTTTTACCCGTTTTATATTATATAAACGATATTTATTCGCCAATACTAATTAATTATTAGATTTTTTTAAAAATCGTACAGTTTGGATTTGACTTCTCCATAAGAATGTAATGTTTCAGTGTAGCTAATTAAAAAAAAAGTTTTTTGTTTCACACTGTCACCTTCGCGTTTAATTTATTAAATGGTTACAAAAGCAACCATAATAAATGCTGTTGCTACGCAGGCCCAATATATATAGCCACTATATTATTTTGGAATGTGTTGTAATAAACATTTTTGGTCGCTTATACGTAAATGTTTTCTGGAGCCTACGTATAATGGAGTAAGTAATAAAAGAAATAAAAGAAGACTACTCTATACACTTTTGTAACTCCTCATTCTAATCGTGTATACTATCATGTCTTATTTATCGGTACTTATTTTTTGCACTTAAAAAATAACCATTGCTTAGGAGTATAGTTTGTAAACGCAAAACTGTCCCGTTCATCGCGCATCATAAGCATTATGTACTAATTTTCGAGAATGGTTTTAAAAATATAACTTGAACTTTGTTAATTAGCGGTTTTACTTTTCTAATAAATTTAAATAATAATGGTAGCTTAGTTATATTTTTCTTGCCAAATAGGCTTATTATAGTTTGCTTTGTTTCCTTTTTATATATTGTCAGTTTATACTTTATATATATATAGTCAATTGAACTGTGTTACAGTTGATATGCTCCGGTTAACATGCTTGTGCAAAATGAAAGTGTATAATATTTTGTTTTCGAAACAACGAACTGTTCCTTAACACTATCAAAATGATATAAATTAATTGTATTAATTCAATGATTTAGCGATTTTCTACTTTGATAAAGTTACATGTGTAATAATGTTCTTAAAGTTATTTTGAAAACAAAATTTTTACTTCGGTGCTGGTTGTTGATTATAATGATCTTTATATATAGGTATGATATCTATTTTGTTTTTATTTATATATAAAGATAGGTATAATAAAGAAATCTTCTCGATTGGTGTGTTGTCGTGTATTCTTTGGTTCAGTATTGGTTATATAGTCATGTGCGCTTAGTTTAGCTCTGTATTTGTGTTTATAGGAGCATTAAAAGGGTCTGCGGTTATCCGGTGCTAGTTCAAAAAAATAAAAAAAAATTCAAATTAGACTTGAATAGTCAGCTGTATTTTAAAGGTTTTTTAATAGACTGGGAAATTGATTTTCGGAAACTAATTTATTTGTTAAGTTTTAAATGGGATTTTAATCGACGAATATGTGAGTCAACCGTTAAGGACCTACTACCGTATTTGAGGGTTCATCGTCGTTACAAAATGAGCCGCTGTGATTATAAAATACACGTGACTGTGACTTATTCAGTAAGTAATTATCTGCTTTTAGAAATTTTAAATGAGTCACATTTGCATATTTTTTATACGAGTTGTGGCTCCTTTTGCCGCAGAAACGACGTCATTTTTCTTTTATCTAGTCTCCCCCAGACCGGAATTAGTTTCTATGTATGTATTTTTGTTGTAAATGACCGTTTGTGTATCATGTGCGTTTTGGTAAAAACTATAATTTTTGTTTCGAATCGCAGAAATTACTGATTATTATCTTCTTTTTTCCATAGATAAGTGAAATATATTACGTAAATATTAAAGCATTTTTATAGTGGCGGGAATATAGAGCGTTTATTTCTTTTTGCTTTTATCGGCTTAATTTTATGGTATCATAATTATTGTATAGCTTTATACAACTGACAAGTTCAATATGTCGTTTTTAATAAAACAGTGACTAATAAAGTGAAGAGTAGTAAGCTCAAAATTAGCTATTTCAATATTTAAATCAATATTTGAATGCCAATATAATTCAATTATTATTGCGGTATGTTGTAATTATGTATAGCAGTTGAACTGAAATATTATGTTTCAATAAAAAAATGATTAATATTTTTACAACTGCACGCATAATTGACCCTTTCTGCTTCTGTAAACGAAAATTCCGATCTGCAACTTTGCAACTGCGCGCTGACCCGATTAATTTTTTTTGATTATTTACATAAATGAATACGGTCAAAAAGCTAGGGGGAGGGGTGTTTACCCCGGGTAAATGACATTTCAAAATCTAGGGGGGGGTCGAACTCCCCTAGCTTCCTAGGGGGTTGACCCGGGGTGGAAGATTTTGAAACCTGAGGGGGGTCAGGTGGGGTCCAATTTTCGAAGCAAAATACTTTTAAACCATTAAATGTTTAATAATAGTTTTTTTATAAGATAAGACTAAGTTAGATAAGTTTATACTTTTGTAGTGCTGTTTTGAGATAATTTTCTGTGGGTGGCGGAAACCAGAAATTTACATAAAATTTATATGTAAATTCAATCCTGTGGCGGCATAGATGAACACGGTCAAAAAGCTAGGGGGGTGTTTAGTTTACCCCTGGTAAATAACATTTCAAAATCTAGCGGGGTCCTAGGGGGGAGGGGTCGAACCCCCCCTAGCTTTTTAGGGGGGTCGACCCAGGGTGGAAGATTTTGAAACCTAGAGGGGGGTCAGGTGCATACATGGGCACGGGGGTTGGTGGGGGGTTAACCCCCCCAAATTCTGAGAAGGGGGGTTTAACTCCCCCCCACTCAGAAGTGGGGGGGGGGAGAAAAACTAACCCCCCCCCCCAATTTTGGAAAAATGAAGAAAAAAATGTCTTTAAAATGACTTAAAGCTACCTCCAAACTTAAGTTTTGAAGTCAAAATGAATGTTTTAAGCGATAAAAAGTTCAAAAATGCAATAAAAGGCTTTTTGACCTAAAATTAGCGTTTTTTACCTATTTTTCCTTCAAAGTCGAAAAACTATATGGGTAAAATGCACTCCAAAAAAAAACGATATGGGTATTTTGCGCTTCTCGGATTTTAACCCCCCTAATTTGGGGTTTAACCCCTCCCATTCCGGACCAACTTGCCCATGTATGGTCAGGTGGGGTCCAATTTCCGAAACAAAATACTTTTAAACCCATAAATGTTTAATAATAGTTTTTTTATAAGATAATACTACATTTTATTGAATAAAAAGCGATATTTAGGTATAAAAAGGGTGTAAAAACGAATTTGTGTTAAAATTTCACGTTTTTGGAAGAAAATTTAGTATAAAAAAGTACTTAAAATTTCCTCGAGAGGGGAGGGGGGTCAGATTTCAAAATTTAGGGGGGGGACAGGGGTAAAAAATTCGAAAATTTGGGGGGGGGGGGGGCCTGGATTTTTTTCTAGGGGGGGGGGGGGATTTCGAGGCTAGGGGGGGTGGACCCCACCCTACCCCCCTTGTTCATCTATGATTATTTAGATGAATACGTGTTTTCCCCTCCCCCCAAATTTTCGAATAATAAAACGAGTAACAATTTTATTTTTTATAAATCACACAATTTCACATGAAAATATCATAGCATAACAAACAAAAAGCTCACGACAGTCATCTACGTATAATTAGCTTTCATTTGAGCTATCAAACGTCGTATTCCGTCCAGGATTACCAAAGATATAGTCCAAAATCAAAACTGCCGAAATGGGAAAAGTGCCGAAATTAAATGCACTACCCTAGGTTATTACTGTGTGCGTGTGAGTCTGTCTGTGTGTCCCCTAACTCCTCCCTAACTACCCAACGGATTAAAGTAAATGCGGTATCGTTGGAAAGCTTATACTCTAGGGAATTACGTAAAGGTGTTGAAATTTTGAAACAACCTACATGGACATCTTTATACTGGACAACACGTTTTCACCAAAGTGGCTATTGGATATTGGGACTTAAAAAATTTTAAACTTATTGGAAAGAGTAATTAGGCAATGTAAAGCCAGAATATCATAATTTTTGGAAAAATGAACATGGACATATTTATACTGGATATCTTTTTTCATTAAAGAAGGGAATTACCTTGCTCACCAACCACAAAAGGAATTGGGCTAAATGAGATATAATTGCAAAGCTTACGGTCCGGAGAATGTCATAAAGAGGTTGAAATTTAGAAAAAAATTTGCTTGGACATCTTTATCCTGGACAAAACATTTTCACAAAAAGGGGAAACCTATGGATTTTGGAAAGTAAAAATTTTTTGTTTTTGAATTGGCTCGAACTTATTAATAAGAGTGATTATCCAATGTAAAACCAAAATGTCATGTTTTTGGTAGGATTAACATGGACATCTTAATGCTGGACAACTTTCTACCAAAACGAAGAACGACCTTCCTCCCCAACCAGCAAAAGGATCGGGCTATCGTTGCAAAGCTTACCGACAAGGGAATGTCATAAAGGGGTTGAAATTAAAAAAAATTGCATGGTCATCTTTTGGTTGGACAACACATATTCACAAAAATAGGGCCTTATGGACTTT
Organism: Microlaimidae sp. YZB2_3; assembly: GCA_030248175.1. Lineage (NCBI taxonomy): Eukaryota > Metazoa > Nematoda > Chromadorea > Desmodorida > Microlaimidae > Microlaimidae sp. YZB2_3. The sequence goes on along the minus strand of JASAMX010010773.1, from coordinate 1,297 downwards.
AAAAGTTGAAAAACAATTTTATCTTCAAATTGGCTCAAATTTTTTGGTAAGAGTAATTCGCCAATGTGAAGCCAGAATATCATGTTTTTGGAAAAATGAACATGGACATCTTTGTGCTGGACAACGTTCTTTTTACTAAAAGGAGGAATGACCTTTCTCCTTAACCACAAAAAGGATTGGGCTAAATAAGATATCATTTCAAAGCTTGAATTTTAAGGAATGTCATAAAAGAGTTGAATTTTTCAAAAAATAAGTAACAAGGACATCTTTATGCTGGACAACGCATTTTCACCAAAAGGGAGGACCCTTCTTCTCAACCACAAAACGGATTGGGCTAAATGAGATATCATTGCAAAGCTTACAGTCTGGAGAATGTCATAATTGGGTTAAAATTATAAAAAAATAACATGGACATCTTTGTATTGGACAACATATTTTTACCAAAAATGGAAGAACCTTCCTCCCCAACCACAGAAAAAAATAGGATAAATGAGATATTATGGGAAACCTTGTAGTTCAGGGAACATCATTAGAGTGAGTAACTGAGGTATCACTGTAAAGCTTACAGTCACTAGAATGACATAAAAGGGTTGAATTTTGAAAAAAAAAAGTAAATGAATATAAAAAATGCGGAAAAATTATTTGTCAGCCGTATGGCTGACACGGGCTACTTGTAGTCTTAAAAACGCTGTTAAAGTAACTTTAAATGTATTTCAAGCTCAAATAAGCTTAAAATCGGTCATTAAAAGGGCGAAACTGCGGGGCTCCTTCCGCTTAAAATGGCCGGACCTCTGGAACATGATATTGGAAGGTGGGAACATCACTAATTTACACTTCGTGTTTTTAGCAAAAAACTCGTGGGTTTTTTGTACGGGAAACACAATATCTCGACAAAAACTGCACCAATTTTAACAATAAAGGTATCAAATTGAAATAAGAAAGTAGCTGCTTTTTTGAATGCATATTGTGTAACTTAACTTTTTACATCCATTGAACAATTTTCAAATACTGAATTATCGAAAAAACGTCATTTTCGAGGTGTCCTATCTCCTGAACCACTGGAAATATTCGATGAAAAAGTTTTTGGGGGCAAGGGTAAGGTTTCCGCAAAAAATCATTAAAATCGAAAACAAAAAGTTTAAAGCTGCACCGCACCTTTAAGGGCCGGTTCACAGCCGACTGGCAACTGCTAGGTGACGCACATCCCACAATCTCGCACCCTTCATACCGCAGAAACAATGACGGTGTAATGATGTACACGCGCGGGTTCACTATCCATTATCCACTGCCACTCCGG